>PVKA01012703.1:0-12500 GCA_004027165.1 Ctenomys sociabilis | reverse complement strand
GTGTCACTGCAAGGAAGTCTTTAAAAAGTTTTACTTTGTGTCAAAATATTCTTAGGTACATACGCTATTCTTCACTGAACTTCTAACAAAGTTTACATACCCCTTTTAAACTAATCGCTTAACAATTTTCTTTAAAAAATCATCTGTCTAGGTTTTAGATGAATTGCATGTGGGATGAAAAAGATTGCATTTTTTTGTTAATTATAAATATTACCTTCCTGGTATTGTGTTTTCTCCATTTAAACCATTGAACCTAAAAATAACAGCAGTCATTTAATTGAGCCAGCAAGAGTTGTCATTGTCTGGTATTGAAAAAAGATGCCAATATGTGTTTTGTTATTATATTATTATTTTGCACACTACAAAGTGAGAGTCCCCAAAGAGTTGTCACTACATTGAACTGGAGAAAAATGATGATATAGAGAATAGATACATTAACAAAAATCTTACAATAAGACTTTGGCTATGTAAATACCTTTTAATAGGAGAGATTGAATATATTAATTGGGATGAAATGGATTTTCTTTCCCTTCCTTCTTTCTTCCTCTGTCTTAGAAGATGAAAATGCCCTCTTTATGTGCCTGTGTGTTTTAATAGAATCTGTATTGTCCCTTAAGAGTCCTTTTTACTGAGGCTTCCATGTTGTCTTTATAAAAATATTTTGTTAAAACTGTAAACTTACTACTCCCCAACAAAATCCTCTTTCCACTGAATATACTCTATATTTCTCTGATAGTCATTTGGTAATAATATTTGACTTCCATTTATCAATACTGTTTCTTTCCATTATTTTTAATCACAAGATTATGAGCTGTGTATTTAGTTATTATTTAAGCTAAATGGTGTCTTTGGCTGTTAGCTCAAAAAGATAATGTCCCAATATCAGGATTAAGTTTTCATCTGTATCAACTGGCTTAAAAATACCCAACTTGATTCCTTTTGAATTAACTGAGTCTTATTTTATTTTATTTTTTCAATATCACCGATCACCATAGTAACCACTAGCTGTCAGTTCAGCTTCTGACATTTTTCTCATTTGGTAAGATTTCAGAATTGCCATCCTCCCTGCCAACATGTCATGGACAAGAAAAAAAAAATGCATGAAAAATCTAATGGGTGTCTGGTCTGATTGTCCTCATTCGTGGCAGGAAAGACAAAAACTGATGAATTGTGAAATGTATTCAGAGGGATTCAAGGAAGCAAGTGCTAGGACCCCTCCTCCCCCCGCCTCGTTCCTTTTTGTTATGCTTGATGCACCATACATGCTTACTCTGACACTTGGGTTTGTAGAAATTTAAGATTAACAATTTTTACACTCACCCAGCTGATCTCTCTCTTACCTTGTTTTTTTTTTTTTTTTTTTTTTCTTTTGAAAGTCATCATTAAAAAGAAAGTTACCAGGGCTCCTATTTAGCATGGGTTCTCATTCATATAAAAGATTTTAAGTAAGTCCAGATTAGCTTCCAATGTTTGAGATGTAGCGTTCACAAGTGGACAGCTCTGTTTAGGAACTGGGTGTGACTGTGAAGCCACACAGTGGGTTTTGTGTACGTGTGTGTGTGTGTGTGTGTGTGTGTGTTGTGCGCGTGCACCCATGTGAATGTGTGTGTGTACCTGGGTGGCTGAGAAAGGACTTCAGACCCATTTGAAAAAAGAAAGCTGATTCTGGACCTTTTCTAGGGGACTGTTTTATGTGACGAAGAAAAATAACTGAAATGCAGTATTTGCCAATGTTCTGATTTAACAAATGAATGTGGGGAAAGCTCATGAATGTTATCTCACATACGTGAATGGGGTGGTGGATGAAAGGAACTATTTTTATACTTAAGTGTTTTCTTCCTTTTGATGGCCAGAATGGCTATCAAAAAACACAGAAAGAGAAATATTAATGTGCTTTAGCTGATATCAATACACAAATTAAGGAATATATAGATAATATTTACTCTGTGTGTGGATCTTATCACTGTCACCTAGGCAATATATTTAATATATCTCAGGTCTGAATGTAAGTAAATATATTAAAGACACTAGCATGTGTTTGTATGCACACAGACATTCCTCCTGCTAATCTATTCTTTAGCTCTCTAGGTATACAGGGTTTGATAAAACTAATGTGTCTTTTCAGAGGTTCTGATTTGAGGCAGATCAATCTTATAAGATTTTTTTTCCGTGACTCTACAAATTCAGGCTCAGCAGCAGGAACTTATTCCAGAAATGTAAAGCTGATTTGATAAGCAGCTGTAGGATCCAGTGCCTTTTTCCTACTGGGTGGGCATCTGCAAGATCATGCACACAGATGTTGGGATGCTTCCATTCTGCATTTTCAGGTGCTTTGGTTTCTTCTTTTTGTAAAAAAAAATTCAGTGCTGGATGACTTGGGGGCATGTTGTCGAACTGCAGATTTCTAGTCACAAGTACATTTAAGCATTATATATGACTAACAAGGAATAGGAAGGCCCAATAAAAATGTCCCCACAAAGGACCAAAGTCTCATAATTTAAAAAGCAACATTATGTGTATATTTTTGATGCAATTTATATGAATATCAAGACATTTAATGTTCAGTGTAGGTGGATTGATAACATGATTTTGTCATTGATGATTAATGGCGTGCCAGAAATATACATGCAAAAATGCATACATATGTAGATGGCTATCAGATGTGTATAGAATAAGCATTTGGTTCATCGTGTTTTTATTATTTGATTCTTTTTAAATTTAAACACTTTGGAGAAACCAAGCAAATAATTCCTGAATGTTTGCTGCTATTATTATGAACAAATGCAGCCCTTGAGAAATAACCAGGAAACTGATATTGAATCTCAAGGTATATTTCAAACACATATTTGAAAGTAGAAAAATAGAAAGTATTTCTTGAACGCTGGCAAATAAATTTATATCATGCAAGAAAAAAGCTGGGAAAATATTCATCTTTTAATAAGAAATAATATTTTTATAGGCTGTACTTTAAAATGAATGATGTAAACAGAATCTACTTTAATGGTTTTATGGTTTATAAGATTTATAACAATAATCAGCAAAACCTTGTAACTGTGTTTGCACCTTATGTGCCTTGGAGCCATGGAATCTTGCAGCTAATTGTATAAATTCCATACACTATGGGAAATCATGATGTATCATTTATATTCAGCATGTGTCATGTGTATAAATATTAAAATATATTAGCCAAAAATGGCTGATTATTCCTCAAACATCTTGTGATAAATCTTATCTTTTTTATGGGCTGGATGGGGGAAGCTAAATATTTTATGTTATTTGGAAATATTCTTTAAACAACTTAGATTTATTATTAACATTTTAAACATTTATAACTGCCTTAAAGTATTCAGACACTTAGCTCACTTAACAGTCCTATACCCGGGTAAAGTTGTTTTTCTATGCAGCATGTACAAGCATTTCTGATTTGTAAGTCTCTGTGCAGTACATGTGCCATTGTCCATTGCCACCTTCCTTGCACACAGAAATCACCCATGTGTGCATATATTCAGCTGTATGCAAGGGAGTGTCATATTATTTATATGGACAAATGTTTTGAAATCAATGTCATTATAATCCTCACCTTTTAAAAAAATCCTTTTTAACCCACCAATCCTAGACAGTAAGGGACTATGTATGTGAATTTTTATATGCAAAACCTCCATCTTATTTTCAGGATGTACTTCAGATATTTAAAAAAATGTGGGTTTTATGTAGTCAGACATAAACTCATCAGTCAAATATATGAAGGTCTGACATTATAGCAAATGTAAAAAATTAGAGTGATACATATTTATTGAGGCTGATAGAGATACATAATGAATAAACAAACACAGGCTTGAACTGTTTTACAAATGTATTTGGCAACTGCCCGTAGCAGTGAATGTGTACATTTTGGGGGGAGGAAATGTCAGAACAGTCTTGTAAATACATGCAGCTGGAAAGAATAAAATAAAAAATGATGACTGGTGCTGACAGGCAGACTTGGGGTGTATGATATACTTTGTTCATTTGATTCTTAGAACTCAGTCGGGGGTTAAATTGGAATCCAGACATCAAAGAATTCTTCTACCAGACCCAAATTTTGCCCGTATAATTTTTTTTCTTACAGTTGTCATAATTTTAGCTAATTTCACAGTGCAATAAATTTTTACCGTTTGAAGTCTTTTTTTTCTTCTTAAATATGCACACAGTATGTATGTAATATAGCTCACGTGAACTCCCCGCACACTCGATACCCAGTACGCACACATATAAAAATGATCGACACACACACATGTGTCCAGCACGCGTGCCTGTGCTAGCACAGGCACTGAGAACCAAATGGCGAAAAGGACCCAAGACCCTGAAGGGAAAAGGCTAACTGTTTTCAGTAGCGATACCTTTGCTTCTTTTTTTCTCTTGACTTTTTTTTTCCCCCTCCTGGCTGTTGTGTCTGAAAATGTTGGAAGCGTGTGGTGCTGCATATTTGGAGGCTTTGCAGATTTCTGTACGATTTTTATCTGAAGGTCAGGGCTGAGGAAATACATCAGGGTGGGATGTTTGTCGTTTGCCATTTAGCCTTCTTCCTCTTATCAGATCATTTTTTCACATGGGCCACAAACAGAGAAGTCTGCTACTGAGGGAGCGAAAATAAGCATTATTGTATTCAGATGGCTTTTTTCCCCCTTGTTAAGAGTCATAGCACTATTTCTGTGTATATTTATCTTTCCACATTCTTTAGGTTCGCTGGCTTTTGATTATAATTCCATTTCCCATTTGCATTTCTTAAATAAAAACGTTAAAGGTAAATGTGTTTTTCCACTGTAAAAAGTAAAAACAGTGATAAATCACATTCATGAGGTAATGTGTCATTTCTGAGCCACTGATGTGAGTTCACTTGGCTTTGCCTTAATATGCCACTTATGATAAAGAAAAACAGAAACACAGTGACGGGTTTTCTCTGCTTGTGTTTTCAGTGGATCTGGGGATCTTGTTTTGTAATTGATGAACTTGACGGTCCTCTGATGAGCTTGCTGCTGCAGACCAGGCTAATTTGATCACCATCACCAGAATAGTTAAGTTGCTGTGGTTCTCATGCCATCAAATTAACATTGGCGATGGAAACCCCAGATGCAGAAAGAGTTTCATACCAGGAATTGGTGTGAATTAAATTTATTAAAAGTAATCGCCCTAGCCAGGCATGGTGGCGCATGCCTGTAATCCCAGCACTCGGGAGGCTGAGGCAGGAGGATTGTTGTGAGTTTGAGACCAGCCTGAGCTACAAAGTGAGTTTAAGGCCAGCCTGAACTGCATAGTGAGACCCTGTCTCAAAACGACATAAAAGTAATCGCCCAACCTCTATCATTTGTGTACTATTCATAGAGGATATGGAGGCAAAGAAAATGAACTTTCTGCCTCTTACTATTAAGAAAGGATCTCTTTCCACTTGCATAGAGAAATTAGAGGACAGGAGCCATATTGGAGAATGAAAGATGTTAATAATACCTTTGAGTGTTTATCATGGCTTTTGGGGACCATTGCCTATCGGTTTTTAGGATTACTGGGCAACTAATTGTGACTGCTGTTCCCAGCAATCATTCATTTACAATGAAAAGTGAGGATACGAGTTATAAAGTTGGCTGGAAAATCTTACAGTTGAACCCAGTAGATCCTAGGTGATCCTCATTATGTTAGACCTGAGGTTTTTCATCGTTATTACTCTTTGAATTCATGTCTGAGGTGCAGTTCTCTTGGGGAATTCTTAGAGGAATTCATTCCCCCAAGTATCTTTCTAGTATAGATAGCTCTGAAGTTGCTTGTTGCTTTTCAAGGTGATTATTTGTTTTGTTATCTAGTTTAGATACCCTCTCACTAGTAGATGAGCACTTTGATAGGTATCTAATAAGGACTTTTTTTTTTAATGAAGATTGGTGAGATGTCTATAATCTTTGTCATGCTGTCCTTCATAAAAGATAAATATTTGCTTTCCATCTTGATGTCATCTTTTCAGGTTATTATTTGGTCACTAATTTATTTCACCATTAGCGAATTATAGTAGATTGCTGCCTGGCTGCATTAAAAGCACCAAGGAGCTGTGGTCCTGTGGCTATTTCGGGCAAAGTCATAAGCACACTCTTTTTTTTATTGTCCTCCCAGGGAGCAGAATTTGAACTTAATATTCCATGAAATAAGCCATTGTAATCACGTTGGGTTAATAGAAGAAGTAAAATTGCTTCTCCTCTCACAAGACATTAGAGCAAGGCTGCATTATTAAAGTTTTCTTGCGGACAGGCAGTTTAAAATATATCCTCAGTGGCTGACACAGGTCCTTTCGGTGTGGATGACAGCTTTTCAGATCTTAATAGGCTGCTTATTCCTGGTGCACCAGCCTCCAGCCTTTCTTTTCTTCCAACCAAGCTAGGTCACGATGGCTAAAATCTGGCCTAACAGAGCGGTGTGTGCCGAGCCAATCTTTCCTCATAAATGGCTTTCTGAAAATTTGGATCAATAGGGAAACAATGAGAACTTGAAAGCTCTGTTGATTTTGGACACTTAGTTAACCATCTACTGAGAGGCCTCCTTGGAATCTCCAGCCCACTGGTGGACAGGAGATGGCAATGGGGGCCTGGCAGGCATGGAAACCTCTGTGATTGGCCTAGGAATTGCGGAGTCAACGCAAGACAGTGTTCAAAGTTTTCTTTCAATTATCACCAATGAGTTGTAGTTGATCTTTTGCTGAATTCTCTCTGAGGAAAAACTGCAAGAAGAAAGCAATGAGGTATTCATGTGTTACTTTCTCTCCCACACCAGAGTTGCTGCTTGACACTTGCAAACGGTCATATTCAGGTTCTGGTCCTCCAGGGAGGGCATGTATTGCCTACCAGACCTTATAGCAGACATCGACACTTGCATGATTCTGAATTGACCTTGAACTGAGTTTGAACTGGGAACTGTATCTCACAATGTATTTCCTTCCAGCTGATTTGGCTGAGCAAATCAAATGGAAAAAAAAGAGTTTGCTCTTAAATGCTTTACAAATGGCATTTTCTAAATCAAATCCTGTCTAAGAAATACAAAGAATAATGGGCATTGCCTTAGTACTTCTTGACTTCTTAGAAAAAAGAAATTATTTGGAGGGTTGGGCGGTCTAGTTGGAAGCTTTCATGGCCTGTTTGTCTTTCTGTTCCCGGTCTGGCTTATTTTCTCTGGAAGCCTCTCTCTCCTCCAGAGGGCTGAATGGATGAATGGCCCACTGCACTGGTGGTGATGCCTCCTGGCTCCAAGGATTGGCCAGAGGCAATGTTTTGTTGCAGGCATTGCTTTCAGCCTGCTAGTTGAGAGGGAATATGTAACATGCACAGCTCGGCCAGGGCTTAGTGGGATAGGGAGACTGTCTGCAGGCCCTTGAATTACGTGAAATGTACTCAGCAAACCCCAGTTGCATTTACAGTGATTATCACAGACACATCTTAACCCCCAAAGATGATATACAAATAGATTTATAGTGAGGGAGGTAGAAAAGATGAGAATTTGACCTTCTTGTATACACTCAGTATTTGAAAGTAGCTCAGTATTGTTTCAATGAACTAATTACTCGATGCCCAGTAGGAATTGGGCATGGGCAAAAGATCCAGGAGAACTGGTCTAATGAAATGAATGTTTATTGGGCATCTGCTTTGTTTCATATACTGTCTTAGAACTCTGTGCTCCCACTTGTAAAAGACAAAGTCCCTGTCTGTAGGAAACTGGTGTAGGCCACAAGAGTGCTGCCTCCCTCTAAACACAGGAAACATAACTACAAACTATGAGATACCTTCTGACTTCTCTTTAGTCTAGCCCACAGTGGCCACTGCTATCTCCACAGGTTTTTGCTGCATAAGAATAGTGGACTCCAATAGGTCGTGTGCCAGGATTTATAGGTAGAAACACATTAGCAGCTGCCTGTATTTTTTTTGTCTCTGGCCATGTGTCAGCACCTACTTATTTCCTATGATAGTCTTTAAGTACAGTCATGCAAATACACAAATAAGTTATGTATGTGTATCCTACATGTTTCAGAGCATCTTTTCTGTTATCTGTCACATGGGCAAGCCCTTTGTAGTAGAGCGTATTTTATCTGTGGTGCATAAACAGTGAGCCCTTTGCCTATGCAACTTTTGCTTGAAGACAGTTCTCTGCAGTGGCTTCACTTCTTGCTATTGACATAATTCATTCTCTGCTGATAAGTTTTAGCCTTTTTCCCTAGCCAAATGGCGTCTAAAATTCAACTGAACATTTCCTCTGTGTTTACTCTTCAAGTTGATTTGGGTGGCCGGGACTGTTTGCTTATTCATGAGTCATATTTAAAATGCTATCTTTTCTAAAACAGCCTGTAGGTTGCCACACCACGGATTTGCAGCTCCGCTATAGCTTCCAAAGTTGTACAATTTATGTGTGCCCTGACCATGATAAGGTTTTTCAAAAGAGTGTTGTAAACATGCCTGGTGACTGGGGAAGTTAACGTGACATCTTCTTAGAGTACACTGACCTGGATGGCTCTACCCAGAGCACTGGGCCTTCTCATCCTGATTTAAATTTAATAGTACAATATTTACCATTTTCAAAGGGCAGACTTTTTAAGGCAGAAAAATGGTATAGAGAAGACTATGAAGTCCTGAGAAAGCATGAAAGTGTTCTTTAAAAAGCAGATCAATGGCTGGCTTAAGGCCCTTAGATTATAAGCTGATAATGCAGAGTATTGAAATAAAAATATGGAGCCTGGGCATATGAGCGATTAAAAGAAGAGTCAACTCATTAAAGAAGAAGAAATAAAGAATGTGAAGAAACCCTTTCGAGTACACCGAGGAACACTTGTGTGGGGAAGAGGCCTGCATTTGAATGAAAAACAAAAAAGCTTTCAGTTAATAGGCTAAGGTTTGTTATAGCAGCTGATGTGCCCCTGTGCTGCCAGCTGAATTCTACCTTCACGGCATGTGAAGAGCTGCTTATATATAACTTTTGGGTGTGTCTGGGGTGGGCTACAGAGGGAGCTGTTCTGCAAGTTACCACTTAAGGTTTGTGGTTGCATACCTTGGAACAAAAGGACTGACTGGGAGAATGTGTAGACAAGTTTGGGAAAAGGGGGGCTCAGAGGACCCCAGAGTGGCATGAGCATGGACAGCTGGTGCCCAGCTCCAGCGAGGATGGCCCAGCTGGCTGGCTAGCTGGTTGTTGCTGCTACTTTCAGAAAAGACCTGACACCTTCTCTCTGTTCTTGTATTATTTGCATTTGACTGGGCAGTCTTAGGTCACTGAACCTTAAGATGCTGTAGGTTCAGGTGAGGCTTCGGCCCAGCTTCTCAGCAAGCCCATGCTAACCTGTGGCATTCCATGCATGCTTGAAAAGGAACCTGTGTGCTGAATGCTCAGAATGTGACAGGTGGCCACATACTTTTCAATTAAATATACTTATTAAATTGATATCATGATGACAAAGGGTCCAGTCTCCTGTGGACAAATCTAAAAAAGAAGACATTTATCACTGAGTACATTATTGTAAGTGGTCAGACTGAACAAGAAGAAAGTTCAAGACTAAACTAGAATGCCAGAGGGGACAGTGGAGGGTAGCAAAATTAGATCCTGAACAACAAAGTTTTTCTTCATGTTAAAATGTTTCTGTGGAGACATTAAAGGATGGACTGTACACTGGCTCTGGTGAAAAGTATGCTAAAGAATATAAGTCTTGGGTAGGCTGAAAATTAGAAGAAATTTATATTAATAGATCTTATGGAACCTCTGAAAAAGAAATACATAAAATGTAGGTGAGAAGCTCAACCTTGGCCTTGTATGAGGCCGTGATTGACTTTGGAGTGAAGGTCTTGTTGACTGTCCTTCTTGTGCTTGCCAGGATGCTGGCTACCATTTGCTTGGTCTGTGAATATTGGTCTATCTTACCAAGCTGCCTGAAGTTGGCGTAGGTACCCAAGTGAGTGAAGTGGGGCCAGGCTGAGGGCTCAGCTGTCCTCCACTGATGTGGGCCTAAGGCTTTAGTTACTGTCTCTGTAAAATGGACCCCGGTACCTTTATGGTGTTGATTTGTCATTGCCTGGGGTCACTAGGGGAAGCATACTGCATGGAGTTGGTTCATATGGATTTTCAGGAAATATTAGTGTAGCCGCCGCTGCTCCTGCCCCAGCACACAGCCCTTCCCTTGAGAGGGGACAGTTGCTGGATACCTGTGACCTTTGTTCTTCTAGGTCTCTGACTTTTGGCCTATGGGTTAGTACATGGCCATTGGCATAGCTCAGCCTCAGCTGCGTGAAATGCTAGGAATTTAAATGCCTCAGTAGCAACTATAAACCTAGCTGGAATTTGAGTGGGACTGTGGAACAATCCTTCCACCTCCCCATCCTCAGTGGTATAATTCCCAGGATCAGTCCACAAGGTTTTTCAGAGATAGCACAGTGGCACTAAGCCCCACACATCTGTAGCTGCCAGCGGCTTGTTAATGCACTCTTACTGTTTTCACTCCTTTCTTTCTCTCCTCCTCCTTGAGTTCATCTCACAGAGTAACTCCTTGCATTTATGTCCTTAAATTAAGTCCTGCCTTTTATTTTCCCAGTACCGTGCATTGACCTCGGGGGGCTTTAGACTTTCTAGGCAATCTTCTGCCATTCAGCTATATTTCTATCCCTTTTTAAATTTTACTTGAAAAGTTTGGAGGCAAGGTCTTGCTAACTAGCCCAGGTTGGCATCAAACTTGTGGTCCTCTTGCTTCAGGCTCCTGAGCAGCTAAGATTATAGGTGTGTACCACTGTGTCTCACTTCAAGTCCTGTTCTTGAGGGAAGCCTGTCTCTTATAGCTATGATATCTGAGCAAGACATGTTTAAAGAAGGGCCAAGCCAAGCATGGTGGCGTGAGCCATAACTCTTGCTCTCGGGGATGCTTCAGAAAGAAGGTTATGAGTTCAAGCCTGCTTTGTGCAACTTAGTGAGACACTACCTCTAAGATCAAAGAAAGAAACAATTTGAAAAAGGGATGGGGTTATATCTCAGGGTGAAGGTCCTGAGTTTAATACTTAGTAGGGCTGGGGAGATGGCTCAGTGGAATAAGCGCTTGCCTGTCAAGCGCAAGCCTGAGTTCAATCCTGGTTCTGCAAAAAAAAGAAAGAAAGAAAAAAGATGATGAACAAGTTGGATCTACACCAAGGATAAAAATCTATTTTTGACAAATAAATATTTTCCTTCCTTCCTTCCTTTGTTGCTTCCTTCCTCCCTCTTTCCTGCTTCCTTGTTCTTCTCTCTCTTTTCTTTTTCTCTCCCTCTTCCTGCCCCTCCTTCTTTCCCTCTCCCTCCTCCATCTCTGCATACCTGGAGTAAATAATAAAACAATTAAGGCACAAAATTAATTTGAGACTAACACTCCTTGAAAAAGGTAGACCTTTCCTAGATTTAAGGGGAGGAGGGAGTGGTGGGCTCTTGTTATCTATCACATGGAGAAAAGGGTGTTTGGAGATTCTTAACAGTGGCCCAAGGTTGCTCCAAGGAGGTGCCTGGCTCTTAGGTGCATGGGGATGGCTCTTGGAATCTGGGAAGTGCAGATTTCCCCATGTTGGGTCTCAGGATTCTGTGCCTATGGCCTAGAACCAGGAGTGTGAGGAAGCACATGAATGATGTGTGTGTGTGTGTGTGTGTGTGTGTGTGTGTGTGTGTGTGTGCAGTTAATGAACAGAGACAAGGATTGATGCAGAATACTGGGCAGGAAGAAAGGCTTCTGTACGGAGCATGAGGCACTGCAGGCTTCACCAAGCTTCCCTGTTCCCTCTCACCAAGCTCTGGCCACATGTTCCCTTCAGTGTCTCCATGTGAATTGCCTCAGGATCTTCCTCAGGAAGTTCTCTCTATGCGGGCTGCTACTACATACTCCAGACTTTTCATCTATTTCACTCCCTGTCACTCAAATATACCAAGCGCATCAGTCAGCATTTGCTGTGTAACAGACACCTCTGAAACAACATTTTGAGAGTCACCAGTTTTTTTAGGTTTCTCTTAGGACATCTTGTGCTTGTGTGGCTGTGCCCTCCCCTGCGACACCTGAGAAGCCCAAGTCAGTTTCTATAAATGTTGAGGACATTTCAGCAGCATACAGGAAGCTACAAGGTCTCTAAACTCTAGGTGCAGAACTCACCTGGGCCAGATTTATTGGTCAAAGCCAGCTGGGGTCCAGCCCAGATCCAAGGGATGAGGACATGACATAGATATCATTTCTGCACTTGTTTCCTGACTTTCTGTCCTTCCCTGATCCTGACAGTGAGGACAGAATTATGAGCATTAGAAGGTGACAGGGCTGGCAAGATAGCTCAGTGGTTTAAAGCGCCTACTTAGGCAAGCTGAGGCAAAGTGCTGGGACTCCTTTGGTACAGTCCCTGAAACCACATGCTGTGCCAGCCCCACCCCGAGGGTGGGCTGAGGTGGCCACAAAAAATGAGGGTGATAGATGAAATTAACACACACACACACACACACACACTACACACACACAC
>PVKA01012702.1:0-57094 GCA_004027165.1 Ctenomys sociabilis | reverse complement strand
TGGTGGGAATGTAGACTGGTACAACCATTGTGGAGGTCAGTGTGGAGACTCCTCAAAAGAGTAGGACTAGAAATCCCATTCAAGCTGGCTATCCCCCTATTGGTAATTTTCCCAAAGGAACTAAAAACATTGTATCGTAGTGATATATGTGTACCTATGTTTATAGCAGCACAATGTGTGATAGCAAAATCTTGGAAACAACCAAGATGTCCATCACATGAGGAATGGTTGAAAAAGATGTGGTATTTCTATATAATGGAGTATTACTCAGCTATTAAAAATGATAAGTTCGAAGCATTTATACTGAAGTGGATGCCACTTGAACATATACTCATAAGTGAAATAAACCAGACAGACATGTGTAAATATTGTATAGTCTCCCTAGTATAACAAGCAAAAAGCAGAAATACAAAAGGAAACGTACAACAAGTAATATCAATTGAGTCAGATAAGGCAAAGTGAATGGCATATGCTGCAGGATACTAATCAGCTTTTCTTCTGGATGGTTAACAACCTAAGATCCCAAGTCAGAGTTGGAGAAATAGAAGAGCCACAAGGCCCGCCAACATTTTGGCCCTAGCCTTTCAAGGTCAGTGAAGACTCAGGACATAGGAGAACCTGTAGTGCAACATCATGAAACTCAGGTGAGCTCCAAATTTTCTGAACAAGGAGATTATGGAGCCACAGAGGAAAGAGACTGAAGTTCTATAGTGTGCCTGGGGAGAGTCACATGAAGAGAAAACTTTCAAGCTCTCACAGAGAGCAAACTGGTCAAGCATTGGCCGTGACTCATCCACATGGATGACACAGACAAAGGAACTACAGAATAATGTACAGGACTACAAGATAAACCTTGAGAGGATTTCATTGACCACATAGGAAATATAAAGTTCATGTGTTGATATATAAGTCTTGCTCTATCTAGGTCTTAACCATCCAGCAGAAAAGGATAAAAATGAAGTATACATCGTGGGGCCATAATATTAAGTTGAGCTGTAAATGACTATGGTCGACAATTTCTTTGAATAACTCACTATTGTTGTAGAATGCTGACTGTGTTGGATTGTGGTGTTGAGTTCAAGCACCTAAGTTAGTTGAATGACAATGGAGTGCCCACCTTTGACAGATGTAGACAAAGGAAGGGGTGTAGAAAGAAAAAATCATGATGTGTGTGTATAAACAGTACAGTTGGGATAGATAACCCTGTGCTTCTACATAATTCTATGATAGGCAAGATCTGCACTAATGGTGGTTGGACAGGATATTATGTCGGCTTCTAGTACTATGGTCATCCACTAGGAAAACAATTATTGAATTTTTGATATAATTCAGGTATAAAAAAATAAGATAAGTAAGCAGCTATACTCTTAATTCACTGATAAGAGATATCTGCTAACATATCTGTAAATATAATATCATGTATGCACCTTGTACAATACCAAACATTATTAAAACAGTTTGCAATGTATTAATTTATCAAATCTGTATTGTTAAGTCTTGAAACTGTCTGATTGACATTTGTAGTTCAATAAAAAAAAAAAAAGAACTAAGGTAAAACAGGGCCCTCAAATTTAAAGACCCAATTCAGAAATGGGCATCTGAGATGAATACACACTTCTCAGAGGACAAAATTAAAGAAGTGAATAAATATATGAAAAAATGCTCCACATCACAATCATTCGTGAAATGCAAATAAAAACAACACTGAGATACCATCTCACTCCAGAAAGAATGGCTATCATAAGCAAATCAACCAACAACAGATGTTAGAGAGGTTGTGAGGAAAAGGGAACACTTCTGCACTGCTGGTGGGAATGTAGACTGGTACAACCATTGTGGAGGTCAGTGTGGAGACTCCTCAAAAGAGTAGGACTAGAAATCCCATTCAAGCTGGCTATCCCTCTACTGGCAATTTTCCCAAAGGATCTGAAAACATTTTATTATAGTGATATATGTGTACCTATGTTTATAGCAGTGCAATGTGTGATAGCAAAATCTTGGAAACAACCAAGATGTCTATCACATGAGGAATGGTTGAAAAAGATGTGGTATAGATATCTTTATTTACTGTATTATTTGGTCATTGTTATAGTTAAAATAAGAAGAAATTGAATTTCTTACTAAGGAAATGAAATCTGTATTTTCTTAAGTTCCAATTGTTGTATTAGGGTAAGCACCCAAAAAAGGAGAAATTTGTATCAAAGATAAAAGGCTTTTATCAAAAAAAAAAGATGTGACATTTCTATATAATGGAGTATTACTCAGCTATTAAGAATGATAAGTTTGAAGCATTTATACTGAAGTGGATGCTACTTGAACATAAGTGAAATAAACCAGACACACATGAGTCATAAGTGAAATAAACCAGACACACATGTATAAATATTGTATAGTCTCCCTAGTATAACGAGCGAAAACCAGAAATACAAAAGGAAACGTACAACAACAACTAAAATCAATTGAGTCAGATAAGGCAAAGTGAATGGCATATGCTGCAGGATACTAATCAGCTTTTCTTCTGGATGGTTAACAACCTAAGTTCACAAATCGGAGTTGGAGAAATAGAAGAGCCACAAGGCCAGCCAACATTTTGGCTCTAGCCTTTCAAGGCAGCGAGGACACAGGACATAGGAGAACCTGTAAGCTGAGCTATAAATGGCTATCGTCGACAGCTTCTTTGAATAACTCACTATTGTTGTGGAATGCTGGACTGTGTTGGATTGTGTTGTCCAGTTCAAGCACCTAAGTTAGTTGAATGACAATGGAGTGCTCACCTTTAACAGGTGTAGACAAAGGAAGGGGTATAGAAAGAAAAAATCATGATGTGTGTGTATAGACAGTACAGTTGGGATAGATAATGCTGTGCTTCTACATAATTCTATGAGAGGTAAGAGTTGCACTAATGGGGGTTGGACAGGATAGTAGGTCATCTTGTAGTACTATGGTCATCCAGTAGGAAAATAATTATTGAATTTTTGATATAATTCAGGTATAAAAAAATAAGATAAGTAAACAGCTACACTCTGTTTTTTTTTTTTATTTTCCTGAATTTTTTGGCCAGTTATCTTTATATTGATAGCTTGGGTGTTTTGTTTTGATACCAGGGATAGAGATTGAACTCAGAACTTTGTGCTTACCAGGGAGGCTCTGAAGCCACTGAACTACCTCCCTGGCAACAGCTACACTCTTAATTTACTGATGAGATATCTGCTATAATAATTTCTGTAAGTATAATATAATGTATGCACCTTGTACAATGTCAAAACAGTATGAAAAGTTTGCAATGTATTAATTTATCGAATCTGTCTTGTTAAGGTGTCTTAAAACTGTCTGATTGATATTTGTACTTCAATAAAATAAGAAATAAATTAAAAAGAAAAAAAGAAAAGTAGTTGCCTAAGACAAATATAATAAAAGACATGTAAAAAACTTGTTAAGAAAGCCAAGTACTAGGAAAAAAATTAGAACAGAGTTTTTCTTCTGCAGAGTTCAGGTTTGACTATGTTTGTTTTAGTGAAAAGAAACTGCAAGACTATATGTAAAACATTTTTTTTTTTTTTTGGTACTGGAGATCAAACTGAGGACCAGGTATGCACTTTATCCTGCTGAGCTATGTCCCTTGCCCTTTAAAACTTAAAAAAAAAAAAAAAAAAGCCCTGAGCTAAGCAAGATTCATAGGTTATTTTATTGAAGCTATCAAGGAAAAAAAATTTTGGAATGCAAAACCAAACAAAAGCAAAGTTTGGGAAGGCTCACTACAGTGTATTTGGCTCAAAAAACAAAAATAAAGATGGACCAGGAGATCCCAGTCAAGAAAACTCCTTGTATAATGCTTGTGAATATGAAACTCAAACTATTATCTATGATACTGGAGACACGTGGCCAAAGGATATGCAAGATAATCAGAAAATAAGATCTGCCTTTAAAAAGGAAAAAAAATTTTAAAAGATCTTCTTTTAAATTCTAAGCATTGCCCTAGTCAAAGAGATAACAGCCAGAAAGGAATATAGATATAAACTGAATTTCCAAGAAAATGTAAGTCAGAGAATGTCTCTGTGTTCCAGACACAAACACAGAACTGATGGGAAACTGCAAGCTAAGTTGCTTTCCATCAATAGAAAAAGATTCAAATATATATGGAAAAATACTGCAAAGAAATTCCAAGAGAAAATCTTGGAAGATGGAGCTATGAAATCAAAGACAGTAAGTGTAGTGTCATGGGAGAAACTTGATAGTATGGCTAGCTCAACAGGGATTACACACATTGAGACAGACGACAAACCAAAGAAGAATTTACATTAAAAACTAAAATCTATGAATGAGAAAGACACCTTTACAACCCAGAACAATAAAATTAATTTGATCTGTTAGCATGCTTGGTTAATAGAAAATTCACACAAAACCAGTGTAAATCTGGAATGTTCTGATGAAACAAATTGAGCCAACAGACAGAAGATAAAAACTACTGACAGTTCACTCTAGGTAAACTCTTAGAATAGTGTGGATTCAATGCATTATAACTTAAAGATCTTCTGGAAGCTGAGATAAAAATAAGATGAAGTTAGAGATAACTTCTAGTTCCCTTAATAAGACAAAGATACCATATGTAAAGGATGTTGAAATGGAGCCTAGACAGAATATCCATAAACATGTAAAGCAGTCTATGTTAAATCAAGTTACTTGTGTGGTTTTGAGGCTAAAGTCTTTCCTGCAATGAAAGGACTTGATATTTTATCTGGTACAACACACAGAATGGGAGTAAGGGTGAGGAGAAAGCAGTAACCATTCCTCATCTGGTAACACAGTAGAAACCACAAAGTTGACTGAGAAAATCAAGCAGAAGAATATAACAGCCCATGAAGAAATAATGTGCTTGATTTTTAGAACCCAAAAGAACAAAGAAGTCTCTGTCACTACTAAAATATGAGAGTTCAATACTTTGACTTAACATAGCAGAGGATGCATCTTTGAGTAAAGATAGTAGTAATGACATGCTTCAGGAAAACCGAGATGAGGAAACAGAGCAACAAAAATGTAAAGGTCAGCATTTATTGTGTTTCAGATCTAGAAAAAAATAAGATCCTCATTAGAGAGATGTGCAGATTTGACCCTTTACTAAGAGTTACAGAGACAAGTTCGTAATTTAAAACCAGAGGGGGAAAGTTTACAGTCCTTTGATGGCTCAAAATGGAAAAGCTACAGGAGTCAGATAAAAGCAGAAAATGAAGGAAATACTGTGGAAGATACTGATTTACTAAAGACCAAATTCTGTTCAAAGGGTGAGGCGATGAGCAGAGTGATATTAAATCATAGCAATGAGTAACATTGAGACGTGTTTGAAAAAGAATACCTATTAGGAATCCAAAAAGGGATAAGAATAACACAATAGAAAGAATATAACACCTGGAAGATAACAAAACAATGGAGATATTTCATTATTACATTGAAGAGGGAAAAAAGTAATGTCTGTGACAAGTATAAATATTGCCCATAAAACTGTAAGTGAATTCTGTAAGCAACAGCAAATAAATAAAATTTTAATATGTATTTAAGTATAATGAAAATATTGATTTACTGATACTTGTTTTTCTGGTTTTTTTTTTTTTCAGTACTAGTTGAACCAATTCAGGGCCTTTCCACTGAGCTACATCCCAAAGCCTTTCAAAATGTTCATTTTGAGATAGGATTTCACTAAAGCAAATTTTCCAAAAGGAGTAATTTTCTAGTACTAACCTTCTGGAAGAAAGGCTATCTTGATTTTCCATAGCAGATTGCTGAGTTATTCCTTGGTTGATAAAAATACATCCCTAATCTAGTAGCTACTACCTTTTCACCAATAAAAAGGCATATGTAAGCCATGAACTTAGATATAAATTTATCAGATATTCTATTGTTGATTGGTTTATGACACCCTCCTGAAGAGATGGTTGGGTCTTATCACTTTGAACAAAACTTGACATGGTGTTTCTCTCAATCTAAAAAACCAATTAAAAAAATCAATGAAATTTTTATAAAATATGTAAATACTGTATAAATCTGACCATTATATTTGTGTTATAACATCAGTTCTATGTACCATTTCTTTTTTTTTTTTTTTTTTTTTTTTGGGCAGAACCAGGGTTCAAACTCAGGTCCTTACGCTTGCCAGGGAAGTGCTTATTCCACTGAGCCATCTCCCTGGCCCCTATAACATCAGTTCTAAATTTTTTGCTTTATTAAATCCTCTTGAGAGAAACTGTATACATAAAAGTACAACATTAAGGTACTTAGCACATTGCCTTTTAAACTGCTAAGTGAGGCCCTTTCCTTAATATTCCCTTTGGCCTTCACAATTGGATTTTGTTTTCCTTATATAGCATGCTTCATGCCTTTTGGCATAATCGCCAATGCCAATGTCCATGGTTAAAGCAACTCACATTTGAGAATGTCGCAATTAACAACCTCTTAAAAGTAATTTTATCTCAAGAAGATATATCTCCTTTTCTTATGATGTTGGACACCTGTACAAATTGCTTTTAAGCAACAAGGGATTACACACACACACACACGCACGCACTCCTATTTATATACCTAGCACATAAATTTAGAAAATCAATCAT
The DNA here is from genome assembly GCA_004027165.1 of Ctenomys sociabilis. NCBI lineage: Eukaryota > Metazoa > Chordata > Mammalia > Rodentia > Ctenomyidae > Ctenomys > Ctenomys sociabilis. The sequence continues at coordinate 50,495 of PVKA01012702.1, read as the reverse complement.
GTTTCTCACCTTCCAGATGGGTTACCATATTCAGGACTAATATTTCCCTAGTTAGAAGTCAGTGAAAATAAAGTATGATCAACATGTTCTAGTATTTGAATTATTTTGATAACTGAAAATCAGAAGAGGCTCTGTACAGCAGAACATGGCACTCGCATTCATTAAGAAACAAATTCCCTAAAGTTCAATTTATTTTCCATAGTCATCCCATTAATATTACAGGCAATAAACTAATGTTCTTCTATATATGGAGAACACTTATATTTGCAAATACTTATAGAATATTAATGATAGGTTCTGGCTGTAGTATGAATTGCTAAAATCATGGTGGTCATCTAATATGGCTGATGCCCTTAAAACAAAAGCCATTCTTCCCAAGAACACCTCCCCTTTCTTCTCCAACTCAGCCCAGGAGATAATTTACTTCCACTGCCTCAGGGAAGACCCCCAATCAGCTCCCTCAGGTATATCTGAACATCCCTTTCAAACCTCCCCCCTGGCAAAAGGCCATAGAAGCCTTAGCCTCTGTTTGTTCCAATTGAGAGAAGAGTCCTCATCCTTCCCCACATTCTCTCCACGTCCTCAAAGAAAATAAAGCCCCTTTCCTTTCTTGCTTCTGCTTGTTTCTCTGCTGTGCCGAGTACCTATCAATTAAATGTAGATAGAATCACCATTTCATCATTAATTCAAGTAATAGAATAGCAATTTTCTATTTTAATGAACACACCGTTCTATAAAATAGGGTTTTACTATGCACTAACCCCAGGTAGCATCTGTAAAACTGAACACCTAGAAGTTACCCTTAGTGATGTAGAAGTATTTATGTCTAAATATTCCATATGAACATATAGGTTGTCTATTAACATGATCTGTTCATCTCAATCATTGAGATATGCATTGTGAGGAAAAAAAAAATACCCATAGTAGAGTCAAACTCATTTTTCTGAATAATGTGAATCAGAGGTGATGGGTTGGGCAGGAAAAACTGAAAACTTACTGCAGTTTTAAAATTTAAAATTTAAAATGCAGTAGGTAAAAGGCAAAAGATTTATACAATCTGAAGAGAAACCAGAGTATTAAAATTCAGTAGGTCTTCACTGCATAGTTGGTATAAAGTGTAATTACCACTGTGTACAGTCCAGATTTTAGGGAGAGAACTGTTTCATAAAATAGAAGGGAAAAATACTTGATTCATATCATAAGTGCATTTTATATAGGATTTTGTTATAAATTTCTTTAAGACATTCATTAATAATAACATGTAGGCTTGCCTTCATATATTGGTACTTGGGTATTTAGGCTGCAGATACAGGTGAAAGGCAGTTTTAAGAGCTGCCTAAAATAGTGTACTCTCAATGAATAAATCATTTAAAAGAATATGGCAGCATTCCAGTGATTGAATAGTAGTAGCAGTATTGATAGCCACACACAACAAAAATCTAGCATATTTGAGTTATGTTGATATATTTGATTAGTTGATATATAATCACATTTCATTAAGCTTGTATTATTCTCAACTGAGTTTCAATTGATGCTTTCATCAATTCACAGCTTAAAATTACTTTTAAATGACACATACTGCACATACTGCAATGTTACCCTCTACTTACACATCTTTAGAAATTTATGCAGAGAAAGATTTTAATCTTTTCCTATTTTAATACATTTCAAGTGATTTTTCTTTAACGACAGTCATCAGCTGTTAGAAGTTTAAAGTAAACCATATGCTTTTATTACAACTCAGACATTTAAAAATTTCCCAGGGCTGTCTTTAAAAGTTTAATCAAATCTTTTCCTCTACTATAAGTCAGATATTTTATGTTTCCTTGGCATTGTCCAACTTCCTCAGACCATAAGAATGAACAGTAGACCCATGTGGATGATCTTTTTTGATGTAATATATTTACTCTTCTCCAAACAGAAACCTTTTGTATTTTTGCTTTTCTTATTTTCCATTCACATTAATCATAAACTGTTATAACTATATGGTATTCAATGTATATACTGTACATACAGTATGTGTATGTACACTATACACAATACATTCAAATAGTTATATTACCTTTTGCTTAAAGAACAGGTGACAGAACGGTAGAATATGACACTTGCTTTTTTTAAGGTAGGGTGACTAAATCCTGCTGTAACATATGACTGCACAACTATGGCTTAAATAAAAGCTGTAAGTCTCAAGTTCTTATGTTTTGTTCCATGTTGTGGAATGTATTCCAAATGAAAAATGGAAGAGAAAGTGTATGATAACATTCTTCATGGAATGGCATATATGTATCAGTTCTATTTTACATATAGCTATGTAATCAATGATACAATTAAGACCTAGCCTATATACTGTATACTTATTATAAAAAGTTATACATTATACTACAGTACTAAAAATAAAATATATTCTCAAATAGTGAAAATAAGATATCTTTCATGTTTTTATGTCGTTTCCTGGTTTTATCACACATTTTTTTCACTTTTAATGAAACAATGTCCAACATTTTAAACAATGACAGAATGTGGGCAATTTCCTGTTAATGGCCTAAAAAAGTGATTAGACAATTATCTTGTTAATTTGTTGAAATACCCTCCAGCTGCATTCAATACATGGGAAAATATAAAAATAAAAGACAAATATATACCTCCTCAGTTACTGAAAAATCGTAAGTCCAACTGTATCATATTACGAATATGGTTTTGATAGAACAGTTGCTGTATCTTGGTTAAGTACAGTAACTGTGTATCGGGTATACCGGCCCCTCCGCCCCACTTAATCCTACATAAGTCCCTAGCTGTGACTATTGGCTTGGCCTGGAAGACACCGAAAGGTTTTTTGGGTTCTCCTGAAGAAAGCGGCTCCACTGTATCTGGGTGCTGCTCTATCAGACCTGGAGCAGCAGTCACCCATCACAGCTCCGCCACAGTTCGTCCCAAGACTTCTCGTTCTCCCCCATCCTGGGAGACCGTGCCCAGTCCTGTCTTGGCTAAAGCAAAAGGGAATGCAACTCTGCTGCTTTCTCAGCCTTAAAGCCACCCTTCTGCCAAAGCACCAAGGGCTCACGTATTCTTTTGGTTTTGGGAAGCAGGCACTTAGAACACAGGAGGTGGCAACGCAGAGGGCTGGATGGCCTTCGAGTCGGCGGTGGGAACTCCTCCGCGGCTGCCGCCCCCGCCGCATGTGCCCAGCGTTTCCTTGAACCAAACGAAGCGCAGGGAAATCTCAGGTCCCGGGAAGAGCGACGGGGCTGACCCAACTCGGCCGCGTGGCGGCAGGCTGTCATTCTGGGGTGCTAGGCGGAGTCGAAGGCAGACGGCGGCGGCCGTGGGCTCCCGGGCTTGTGCCTGCTTCCCGCAGCCCGGCCTCGCGCCGTCCGCGTGGTCCCCGAGTAGCCCCGGGCGCTCAGATGAGCGGGAAGCGGCCTTCCCCGGCGTCGGCGGCCCTGGCGCCGCCCCCTCGCGGGCGACCGAGCACCGACACGGGCAGCACGACCTCCCCGGGGCTGAGCTGCTGCAGCCGCATGGACTCCTCGTAGGTCGGCAGGTACTTGACCTCCTCGTAGCTGGGCAGCTGCAGGAAGACCGGGGAGACGACCCGCAGCTCACGCTCCGGGGCGCGGGCGGGCGCCAGGCGTCCGCCGCCGCCGCTGTCCAGCAGGGAGTCCTGCGAGCCGGCCGCCGTCTCGTCGGGCAGCAGCGCCGGCGAGTCCGCGTCGTCGTCTGGCGGCCGCGCGCCCCCCGGCGGCCCAGCGCCCCCCGGCGGCGCGGGTCGCGCCTGGCCGCGCGGGTACCTGCGTGGGCTGGGGCAGATGATGCGCTGCAGGAAGTAGCCGATGGCGAAGAGCACCAGCAGGATGAGCAGCCCCGAGAGCTTGCGGACGAACCAGCCCACGTTGTCCAGAAAGGCGTGCAGCGGCAGCTTGCAGCAGCGCATGGCCGTGGCGTTGGCCGCGTCGCAGCAGCCCTCCCGCTCGCCGCACGCCAGCTCCGCGCAGCCCCCGCCGCCCCGCGAGGGCGCCACCAGCGCGAGCGCCAGCGCGAGCAGCAGCGGCAGCACGGGTGGCGGCGCTGGCGCCAGCGACGGGCCCTCGGCCGCGGCCCCCGGGCCCCACATGGCCGCGCCGCGCCCCGCGAGCGTCTGAGGCGCAGGCAGAGCGGCTGCCGTCCGCGTCGCGGCCCCTCCCCGGCGCTCCGCTCTGCCCCGCGCCCCGCCCCCGCCCAGCTACCTGCGGCCCTCGCGGCCCTCGCTCGGCCGCGCGGGGCGGGAGGAGGAGCCGGCGGCGGGAGGCGGCGGCGGGAGGCGGCGGCGGGAGGCGGCGGCGGGAGGCGGCGGCCTGGGCGGCCTCGGAGCGTCTGCCGGGGGGCCGGGCGCCCGCCGCGGGGCACCCGGAGCCGACCGGCGCGGCGGCGGCGGCGGCGGCTCCACGGGGCGCCCCTCCCCGCCCGCCCGCCTGCGCGCGCCGCGGCTCCCGCCTCCCGCCTCCCGCCGCGAGCCCCTCTCGCTCCGGGCGCCTGCGGCCGTCGCGCGGCTCCGAGCGGGGGCTCTCTCACTCGTAGGTGTCTCGGTTCTAAGTGATTGGGTTTCTTCAGGAATGTTATTTAAATTGACTTGGAACTGGGATTCGCTTACCATCTTTCTGGCAATCTTTCTGATTAAAAATGGATGATGGCCATTAAAGGCTAGCGCAGCCCCGCTGCCGTCCTAGAGTTTGGGGTGGGCACCGGCCCTTAGTTCCATTTTCACGGTGCTGCTCCAGAACAGGTAGAGGATTCCTAGGAGAAACTCATATCACCTCACCACAGTAGTAGCCACAGGGACAGGGAGGCACTCAGAAGATGACCAGAGAGGGCTGAGGATAAGTGAGGGCCGCACGGACCTCGGGCCGCCCTTTCACATCATACTTAACCCTCCCTGCGCAGAGCAGGATTCGGTTGTGAGGCGCAGGGAAGCCCCTCCTGGAAAATGTCCAAGCGGTGCTCTAAGTGATTGGCAACGTTCTTAAGCATCGATCTGTGTCAAAAGGGTCTTTTTCAAGGTATTCTTGTTTGTGTAGTATGACTTTAAAGGAAGTCAGAGGAAGTCTACCTCGGTGAGACAATAGGACAGAAGCCCCTTAGCACACAATGGAGGTGGCCTCCGGGTGGTGGAGTAGGGCAGCCCGTTGGAGCCATGTCTTAGAAAAGCCAGGAGTTTGCCACTTCTATTAAGGCACCTGAAATAGGCCATCCTTCTTTCACCCTTTTCACAAGAGGACCCCTTGAAGAGATACCCCAAGAAAAATCCCGTGGTCAACGTTCGGGTTGGGGGGAGGGTAAAAAGAAACAAGAATAGGAAAAATACAGAAAAGATTCAGCTGTGAGTCAGATAAAAACAAGGATTGTTCTCCTAGCGCTCCTTTACAGAGTAATTGACAAAGGTTAGAGGAGTGGTAATTCAGACAGCTTTGCCCAGCTTCAGTGAAAACACTGTTAATAATTCTGTTGCTGGATACACTTTACTTTTTTTTTTTTTTTCACACTACTGATAGGTTCTGGCCCTGGTATGAATTGCTAAAATCATGGTGGTCATCTAGTATGGCTGATGCCCTTAAAACAAAAGCCCATTTTCCCCAAGACCACCTACCTCCTCTTCTCCAACTTAGTCCAGGACCTAATTTACTTTCACACTCCAGCTGCCTCAGGGAAGACCCCCAATCAGCTCCCTCAGGTATATCTAAACATCCCCTTCAAGCCCCTCCCCGTGGCAAAAGGCCTTAAAAGCCTCAGTCTCCCTTTGTCTAGTTGAGAGAGACAATTCCTCATCCTTCCCCACATTCTCTCCTGTGTCCTCAAAGAAAATAAAGCCCTTTTCCCTTCTCCCTTCAGCCTGTTTCTCAACTGCACCATCACCTGAAAATACATATCAACTGCAAAATGAGACGTTTTCCTCATGGAGACATTCCAAGTGTCACTCAGGATACCTCACGTGAGGTTGGCTTGAACGCAGGTCCCTTTTTTCCTGAGCTCTTCTGAAGCTACACATTCCCTCTGCTACTATCTAGTTCCCTGGAGGGAGGCTTGAACCCTACTTATAAAGCCTGATTCACAGCGCTTTCAGATTGCAGTAAGATAATGAGAGGGAGGAGAGTCATTTCAATCTGGTAAATTTTGTGTTATTATTTGATTCATCTCCTTTGCTGAATATACACAGGACATTTTCTGTACTTACGGAGCTCTGCTAGTTGTTCACCATCTTAGAGAAAAACCTACTGCTCTCCCTTCGTACTCCTGGCTTCTACTAAATGGAGTAAGCAGAGATTCCACTGAGGGAATCAAATGGCAGCTTCCTTTTCCATCATAACTTGTTCTTCCTTTCCCAAACTGAAAATAAATTATGAATTGGGATAAGGGCAGTGCACGACTTGAGATAAACTTTTGAGTATGAAATTGAAAAAGAATATAAAGATCCTCTTGGATTTATTGCCTACTGTTTTAGGATTTCTGCCAACATAAGTGGAAGCTGTCTCAAAATAGAGAAGAAAGTGCTCCGCTTATTGTTATTTTGCAATTACTAAATAGCAGCATTTCAATTGTTTTGTTTCTCTCTGCATTTGAAGGGTTAGAATTTATTTACAGAATATCAGGACCAAGTAAAACACAGATCTGATACAAAACCATTGAGCAGACGTGCTTCTGTGAAAACAAAGCAAAGGATAAGGTCTGTAAAGTGAGCATGGAATGGATTTTTAATTTTTTTCTTTCCAAATTGATAGTCCCAAAGCATCATCCATTAAGCCCCTCTACAGAAACTGGCGCCTCATTGTTCACTGACCTCTCAGTTTCACTTAATTCATTTTTATTTGCAATGTAATTTATTGTATATAACCTTTTAAAGGGAAGAAAAGAAACCTTATATCTTTAAAAGCTCTAGAAAAGTCTTGGTCTTCATTACTCAGCATCTTTATTCTTTCTTTTTTTACCTAACATACAAATGAATAGAGTAGATTTAGCTCACAGAAACTCATAAATTCAAACCACTTAGTGAGGAAAATGGAATTTAATTATTTGTTCCATGGAAAAACTCACAGTGCCTTTTGTTAAATATTGCAGATTGTGTTGATTGATGAACACAAGAAGAAGAAGATAACATAGTGGGAGCAGATTGACCTTTCTCCCTAAACATGGTCTCTTTAAATATTACTCTGATACAAATTAAAAATATTAACTGCTTTACATTGCTGTGGTGCTTGAATGCTATTGTTTAAACAGTTTCCTGATTTATTCATACTCACATGAATGAATGGTAAATGAGGAATAGTTTTCGACCAGAAAAAGTGGACAGAACATAGGGAAACTGACTGCTGTTTGTGTGTGTGAGTGTGTGTGTGTGAGCTGTCTTGATATCTCGTGAAAGGACTCCATCAGGCAGCCATGACTCCCATGACTACACCCATGACTTCAGTTCATAAGCAAGGTCTCTCTGGTGTCTCCTACCATGAACTCACACCTTCAAACCTGAAAAGCAGGGCCAGCCAAATAACTCAGCAGATTATAGCACCTGCAAGCAGACACATGGGCCTGGGGTTCAATCCCTGGGCCTGCAGTGTTGGCCCTGCGTTGACACTGGGCGTGGTGGCCCATGCCTGTAATCCCAGCTCTTGGGAGGCTGTAAACAGGTGGATCACTCTGAATACAATCTAGCAGTGAGATCCTGAACACCCTGTAGATCCTTCCCTAAAATACAGAAAAAAAAAAAAAAAATCCCTACTTTTCATGTCCTTTCTTCAAAATGTCTAGATGGAGTCAGTTGGGACCTTGTAAACAACCCAGTCTGGAAGACCCTGTTACTCATAATGTGTGACATAGTTTCCTTGCTCCTAAATTACTATTATAATTGACTTACTAATTCCTTTTATTTTATAGTCTCCCTTCTTTGAAATGTGTCCTCCCAAAGCTACAGTAAATTAAAGGTTTTATGTATATTTGCATAAATACACCTACTTAGAAATGATTTGTGATGTGGGATAATCTGATTTGGAGTTCTTTGTAGATCATATTTCTTTCATCATTTTTTCATTAAATATTTAATGAAGGCCCACTCTGAACTGGGCATTCGGCTCCACTCTGGGGATATTATGAAATCAAGCCTTTCCCTCTCCTCTGGGAGCTTATTGGGAAAGGAGGGAAGAACAACAGACATTAACCAAATAGTCAGAATAATGAATTGATACTCCAGCGACTGACACTTATGACAAGGAATTGCGGGCCACCCTGTGTTGCCCTTGCTGCCCCCTAGTTGTCTGTCTGTCTGTCTGTCTGTCTATCTAATTTATCTAGAGCATTGGAGGTTGAACTCAGGACCTTTGCACTAAGCTATATCCCTAGACTTTCTATTTTTTGGAGATAGTTTTACAAAATTGCCCAATCAGGGCTTGAATTTGTAAGCCTCCTGTCTCAACTTCCTATAGTGGTGCAGTTACATGGTGCACCACCACCATCTTATTTATCTTCTAATTTTAAACTAAATATAGTTGCCTACAAGAATCTTTAACTGGTTTTTTTTTTTTTTTCATTACCAAGGATTGAACTCAGGACCTTGTGCTTGCCAGGCAAGCGCTTATTCTATCGAGCTATTTCCCCAGCCCTCTTAACTGGTTTTACAAATGTAGTTGTTTTTGGTTTTGATCCTGCTTGGATTTCTCTTTGAGTCCAGGAGAGTTCCAGTAACATTTTCTATTCCTTCAATTTTCACAACCCTAACTTGAAGTAGAATTCATATTTCTTCTTTCAATTCTAAGAATCTGAAGAGGGCCAACAAAAGCTTCTTTAAGCCACATGCTTGAAGTAGGAGAGAGATCATAGGCACAAAAGAACATGGGAATATTTTTCCCAAGATTCAAGTCAGAAATAAAATGTTGAACAATTTCAGAACCTTATGAAAATAATATCTACATTTAGATTTAACCCTCAGCTTCTCAAATCACTACCTGTATTGTTTTGCTTTCTCCTTGCTCTATGTCTGTGAGATGGGTTGAAGTTATTATTCTCCCTTTAGGGTCTTTATACAAATCATAGAGAAAATTTGAGACAGTGCTGTAATTGGCATCCCAGACTGATGAATCCAAGTCTCCTTAGCAAGTTGGATGTACCAGGTTAATCATTCACCCGAATGTGGACCAGGCCGAAGGAACCATCATTGGTGGAGACACTTGTTTTTGCTTTGAAAGTTCTTGATACACCAAAAATGTCAATTAATTTTAAAAAATGAGACTCAATCCAGGCTTATTCTCGACCACAAATGTGAGATTCTTCTGAGGAATTGAAACTTTCCATCATTTATGATTATATTCCATAACCCATTAATGGTTTAGGTAATAATGTGACAGGCCAGCTATTTTTGCATGTATTTCTGGAAAGAAAAAGTGAATTTCCTTCCTTTGTGAATTTTTATCCTAGCTATGAACTAAGTCACCTAGTGTTCATCAATATAAAATGATATATGTTTTCAAAACTAAGGATATTTTGGGTTCTAAAGCAATGAGTATACAATATCAATGACTTAGTCTTTTGTAGTTAAATATTTGTTTGATAACAATCAGTTTTCTCATGACAGCCTTCTAGAGGAGACCAATAACTTTCACTGTATTGTTGACAATATAAAAGTGGAATAATAAATATGATGAGAAATATTTAGTGAGGCCAGGAAGGTCTGGAATTGTAATTCCAGTTAGATGAGCTGAATAAATTTCTTTCTCATGTATGCTTTTCTGAAATGGCTGGGTCATTGAAGTTGGGATATATTTGTCAGTAGGATGATACACTAGCCAAATGATCCTGTTGGCAGCAAAAGCATGTAGCATGAAATTATTTCATAAGGAGAAATAATTTCATAAGATGAAACATTTTTATGCTCTATTATTTTAACTTGAAACTACTAATGTATTCTTTGCCTCCCTTTCATTACAAGGAAAAATGCTTGTTAATACCTCTTACTGAATATTCTCTGCAAAATTGCATAGACTGTGATATGACTATTCATGCTGAGGTTTGACAGTACAGGAAAACAGAACTGGGGCCCTGGCTCTGAGCTTGCCATCTGGACTGGGGCTCATCACTCAGCATTATGGTTTGCATCTGGATGTCTCTCCAAAGCCTCCTGTGCTCAGAACTGGGGCCTTTGGAAGTGGCTGGAATACAGGGGTCTAGGGCTGACGTTATGTTAAGAGGCAGGGTATGGTTAGAAAAGACAGGCCTCTGGGAATGGTACCTGGAAGGGTGCATCCTCCTGGCTCCCTCCCCTGTTCACAGCTTCCCAGCTGCCCTGGCATGAGCAGCTTTCCTCCCCAATCCCCTCTGCTTCTGCCTGCCTTGGAGCCAGCAGTCTGTGAACTAAAACCTCCACAAACTGTGAGTTAAAATAAATCTCTTCTTTAAGCTGTGGGTGGTGGGAATTGTGTCTCAGCCGTGACAAAGTGGCTAGACACTCAGCATTCTGCTTCTAATATTAAAGACAGTGGGGCAAGACACCTGCCTTAAAAGATTTTACAGATATCCCCCAAATCAGAAATTTCTTTTAATCATTTTATTGAAGATTCATCTAACCATGGATTGCAAGGGGCCCTTTGGAATATCATTTTTTTGGAATATCATTTTAACATCCTTTTTTAAATCTCCCTTTCTTTTTGGTACCCTTTCCTTCAATAAATGACCACCTAATATACCTGTTCAAGAGCCTGCTTTGGAGATGCTCTCCCTTCACTTTTGCTCTTTCCTTTCTTTGCCAGGAATTATGCTTCCCTATTTCTGTGGGTTAAAACCATATAGAGGCAGCAAGGACACCCTCTTCTCCAAAATTTTATATATCCACCCCTAAATCCTCCTTCCCCAGGCAGAGGTCAGTTTTTTGTCTTCTCTGAATACCTTTAATACTATCTCCAGTTTGTTACAATTGTTTTTGAACCTCATGTTCCAGGTGGTTCGGTGTATACCTTGACCTTAGAATTTTGGATGTAAGCTTTTGGCAGTGTGCTTCCTGTACATCTCTGCATCACAGCCATTTTCCGTCTTTTGTGTATCGGTAGCCTTTGGTGGTGGCAGTTGGATTTGGTGCTGGGGACTCAATTAAAGGCCTCGTGCACACCAACCACATGCTCTCCTGCTGAGCCACACCCCAGCACTGTTTTGAATGCAAGACTTTGGGAGGCTCTTACGTAAAATTCTTCTGGACCCATGGTGCCTCCCATTCATTATTGTGTTTCTTGAATGTAGCTCTTCATTGCCTGCCAGTGTTCCATTGGAAATTCATGAGGCAAAGCTACAGGCCCTGCCGTCCACATGGGACGAGTGAATGCAGCACACTCATGAGGAGGACTCCAGCATGCCAAAGCTGCATCACCCAGGAGTCTTTGCCAATTATATGCAATAGAGTTGAACACATTGCTAGGAATTGACTTACCTAAATTGATGAATCTATATTTTCAACATATACTTCCTTTTGAGTATGCTATGATTTTTCTACCTGCAGAATGAAGCATTTTTTCCCCGTGGTTTTTTCTTCCAAGATGAAAAGGGTTTTTTTCCCATATTATGGTGACCTTGGATTTAGATGACGAGCTTTCATGTATCCTATGATTTGCTTCCTAGAGCTCAAATGTTCCAGCTACTGGAAGATGGAAAGTTCACATTTACATCTTAGGATGTGAGCCAGTCTCAGGTGTTTTGGGTTTTAGATTTCTTCCTGGACCTTTCTTCAGCACATCACTGTATTTCCCTGCGCCTGGAACTCTGGCCAGTGGGAGGCTCTGCTGACTGCTCCAGAGTGGGGCTCCTACCAAAACCAGCTGGGGTTCCAGCTTTTGTCAGATGAACCCTCTCCAAGGTTTCCGTCCACTGCTTTCTACTACTGTCACTCTCCAGGCTATTTCACCATTTCTTAGGAGAAGTTCAGCTCTTTCTATGTAGCTAATTTTATGTATTAAATTTCCTGCTTTTAACACTCAGAATGATGTTTCCTCCTTTGACCGGACTGACCCAGTGCTTCTGAACTACACAGCTCTAGGATGCAAAGATAATGCAGTACCCTCTGATCCTGTGGATTAAACAATGTTTATCTAAGACTGTTACTTAAGACTAGTTTCATTTCTCCCACTCATTGACAAGGAAGTTGTCTCCAAAGACTAGCAACAGTGAACAATGAGCTAGCTGTGTGACTCTGGGCACTTTGTCTCTAGGTCTGCAGTTCTTATCTGTACAATACAGGGCATAATGTTTACAGTATAGAGTTGCTGAGGATAAATGCATGAATACCTGTAGGTGCTCAGAAGACCGTTAGCACATATGAGCTCTACATGAGAGTTAGCTATGATTGTTTAACCACAAAGTGTGCATTATCATTCCTTGCCTGCTCGTTTGATTCTGAGAATGGTGAAATACAAAGCTAATTTTTCTTATGGTTATCATGACTTAATTAGATTTGTAACTTGTCTTCCTGAATCAGCCAAAGACAAATGGAATCCATTAACTTTGTAGAATCTAATATTTGCCTCTCAGTTTTAGTGATAAAACTGAGAGGCGAATAATACTATAAGAATTAACCACATATATTTGTTACTGTGTTTGGAAATTTGTTGAAGGAACTGTCTCCTATAAAATTCTTCTGTTTAAAAGATTTTAGTCCCCAGAAGATATGTTTGGCATGGGCAGGGGTAATGGCTCAGCGGTCTAAGCACCACCTGGCAAGTGTATGGGACTTGGGCTGCATCCCCACATGGCTCATGCCTGTAATCCCAGGGCTGGGGAGGTTGAGGCAGAAGAACCACTATGAGTCCAAGCTGTGTAGTGAGATCGTGTACTAGATAAATAAATAAATAAATAATTTTAAAAAGATACATTTGCTTTATAATCTGTAGCAGACTTCATCTTCATTATAGTAAGTGTGTAATAATTGTAATCTTTTCTCTCTCTTTTTTTTTTTTTTGCTTTGGTTGCTTAGGGAACTTATAGCTTAAAGTTATTTATAACATCTATGTTGGTCCTTCCTTTTTTCATATTTGTGTTTATACATTAATATGCCTAATTTTCTAACTTTCTTATTTCATTCTTTATTCATACTTTTTTCACTTATATTCATGTTGTAAGTTATGGAATAATTTTTTGTGGGGTAGGACATGATATAACTAAATAACAACTATATTTATAGAGTTTTTGAAAGTGAATTTTCCATTAGTATGTTATATTATGCTGCCAGTGTCCTTTTAGAATACAATCTCCATGTTAAAAAAATCACATTCTTTGTTATATTTTCTCAGCATGGCACACCTAAGAATATCCAAGTGGTTTGGTCACATGTTTTTAATTTCAGAATCAATTATCATAGCTTTAACAAAATTCTCCCAGAGCATGAATCCTGTGGAATGCTATTGTTATTGAGGAAAATGGTTCTGTGGTCAAGCAAGGTTGAGAAATTCCCAGGGAACTTCATTACTTCCAAATTTTCCAGAACCTTCAGTTTGTGAGATGTAATGTAGGGATGAGCACTTGCAAAACATGCATGAGGCCTTGGGCTCAAAGGACTGGGAGGAGGAGGGAGAGAGGAAAAGGAAAGAAAGAGATTTTGTGGTTGTCTAAGAGGGACTAACAGGTGACCAAGGCAGGCCCCCTCCAGTCCTTATTTGCAGTTTTTTTTCCTGGTACTGAGGATGAAACTCAAGAGTACCTTACCGCTGAGCTACATTCCCAACTCATGTCCTAATTAATTAATTATTTAATTTACAGGATGTCACTTAGTTGCCCAGGCTGACCTTGAATTTGTGATCCTTCTGCTTCAGTCTCCCAAATACAGGCATGTGCTACTACTGCATCCAGGTTCAATTTTTTTTTTTTTTCTTAACTGGAATTCTGGTTAATATTTTGAAGAACTAGAGTTATGCATTAGAGACAAGTTTGCCACAGGCTGGGTTCTCCCCAGACATGCAAGTGTCACTTTTTCAGCTCTACCAAAAAATTTGAAAGGGATACTCATCAGTTAAGAGCATTCTGTAGAATCAGGAATTTTGAAGATAACTTAATTTTCTTTTACAGTTTAAATAAGAAAGCAGATTATTTCAAAGTAAGCATACACTTTTAGTGTGATTTTTCACTGTTTTTGCTTAAATTCTGTTATCCGGTGCAGAAATATAAAATCAATAACCATGTCACTAATGTGGCATTTAAACTTCAATATTATGGAGCCATGATTTAGCAGTAGGTAGTGTCCAGTGAGTTAAAGGGATTAAACTGTGACTAGGAGAATTTTAAAATGATGTCCGTGGGAAATGTAAGTAATTACTTTTGAACACAGTTTTGTATGTATACACCTCAGGCCTGTAACATAATTTTATTAATATTGACAGGTCTAATCTATAATTAAAGCAGTTCAGAAAGACATTTTAACAGTGACTTTTTCTTAAAGCAGAACAAAGCAAGTGCTGCTGAGTGGAACCATCAAATAGTAAAGCACTCTGACTGCCCATCTTTGGTTGCAGAGAGCACAGTGGTATCAGCCCCAGAATTCTTGGTTCCTCTATTTATGTGGACATTTATTTCCAGAGAGCTGATAACCTCTATCAGTTTAGTTTTCCTGTCTTTCCCTGAGTCCTAACAGTTAACATTTGTTTCATGCCCAACCCTCACATGTCTCTATCTCAGCCACCTTGTTAGAATAGCAAGATAGATATGATGGTTACAGGCCATATCTGGTATAAATGCAGTTCTAGGATGAGCTCTGCAACCTTGGGCGGGTCACTGATTATTCTAAGTTTTTGTTTCCTCCTCTATAAAGTGGGAGTAATAATGTGACCTAATTTATAAGGGTTTTGTAAGGATTAAATGAGATAATCCAAAGTGCTTTATGATAATAGATGCTCAGCAAACACATTATTCTGGAACTTTAAATAAGATACAAGAAGACAGACTTATTCAGAATTGCAAAACAGGGAGAGCTAGGATGTGAATTCTGGTCTTGTCTCTGGTACGAAAATCCCGGAGGAACATTATGCTGAGGACCTCTGCTGTCTGATGAGCCCATTGCTGACTCTGTCCAACAAGGCTGTGGTGCCATGTCTAAGTGCATGAGTTGTAGAATTAGTGAGTTAAGAAGTGCTCGAATCCAAGTGTCACCGAGGAGGTTCGGATAATGATTCAGGGTGGCTGTGAGAATCCATTGAGATGATGTGCATGAGATGACTAGGGGGTGTCGGGTCTCCCTGAAGGGTCACATGAGTGTGGGAGGCTCTCTATATAAATTTGGGCTGAAGAAAGTTTGGAATGGCCCCAGTCCACACTTTGCAGGATAGAGACTCAGACTTACTGTATACTTTATTCCCTTTACTCATACATAAAGAAATAGAAAGGCTTTCTCCTTTCTCACTTCCATTATTTTTTAACAACCTCGTTTATAAACTTTATCTGCATAATCCAAAATAAAATATTTAAGCTCCTCTTAACAGGCTCTTAGAAGTAACATTTTGGCGAGCTTTTCCCAGTATGCTTGCTGCATTTTGGGTTTGTAGCTACAGTAAGTCAATATGTACTTTCAGATATAACTTGAAGTTTACACTTACATATTTGATGCATAAAAGAGAATAGAATATTCAAACAATGTCTCACCAACATTTGATCTTAACTGCCATTGATTGGGAATAATGTAAGTGAGCACTTGGGTGTGATGAATACAAAATCTTAAATTCTGGGAGCCCAGGGGCCATGGAGAGCACAGGGCACAACAGGAAGGAGCCCTGTGGAGGAGGGACTGGCCCCACCAGGAGTTGCAAGGATTGGGAGCGGAAGTCTGAGGGAAATGCCTGGGCAGGAAAAGGCGCTCAGGACTGTGGGTAGTTGTAATGAGAAGTGCATATGCTCCATGGTCTAGCGCACGGAATAGGTGCAGGGTTTGAGAGCACATGTAACTATAAAGTTAAGTAATTTGGGGCTGGGGAGATGGCTCAGTGGAATAAGTGCTTCCCTGGCATACGCAAGGGTCTGAGTTCAATCCCCAGTTCTGAAAAAAAAAAATAGTTCAATTTTTCCTCAACTCTTGGAAATCATTATATTTCTTTGCCTCTTACCTTTTCTCTCTGATGCTGGCATAAATTATAGCTGTCTCACCTCTCTCTTCTCTCTCTCCCTCAGCTCTTGAGATCATGTTGTGGGAAACCTGGGCCGCAGTGAGAGGCCTCACGCAGACATTGGTTAATAGCCCAGCTAGGCTCCCAGCTGGCTTCAACTGCCAGAACAAGGCAGAACTAGCCTACCAAGGACCTGCTCCTGGCCAACGGTGCCAGCAAGGGTGCGGGGATGCAAGAGCCTAGCCAAGTTAGCCTTGCTAGCCTGCTTTAAAGTTCTGAACCCACAGTAACTGGAGGAGATAACAAAGGATGGTTGCCACTTTCAGACTATGTTTTGAGGTGATTTAATAGACACTCGTAGAAAGCAGGGCAAATCCTTCCCTACGTTATTCCTGAGAACCCTGGGCGCATCATAAATGTGTCTGATGAACAGTTTTCTCCCACCATTTTGCTTTTCTTTCTCATGGTTGATGTTCAAAAAGGCATGCAAAGTGCAATGCCTCCTACTGTCACTATTGCAAGGGTGATTAGACTTCTTGGGAAAACTTCATATGTACATAGAGTTTCTTTGTACTGGGGATCAAATGCAGAACGTTCTGCTTGCCAGGCAGGCACTTATGCCACTGAGCTGTCTCCCTAGCCCCCTAGATAGAGAAGTTTGGTTAGTTATTTAATTAAACTGGGAAGCAACTGGAAGGCCATTGTCTGAAAGGAGAATAATGTGCCATCTGTCATTCTATGTCCTTTTGTATATGGAGGGGTTGCACATTACCTCATGGTTATAATATATCAAATCCACCTCCAGACATCACATCTGAATTCCAGGCAGGAAGAAGTATATGACAATTAAAAAAGTATATGGCAATTAAACAATATTCTAGTGGTGTCTGCTATGGCCTTAGGGAGCTGTCCTAGAAGCTTTCCTTAAATAATTCTATTTATACTACACAGATGAGTCATGTTCTTTGTCTTCGGTTGCAAGGAACCTAGAACATTTCGCTTATCAAGTGGCATGCTCTGCCTAGATCAAATTGAGGACTGGATCTGCTGGTAAAAGTAAAACCAAAGTAGCATCTCTGATGTGGAATTTGAAGTGCTTTATATATGTTTCTTGGGACTGACTTGAGAGAGATTATATGCTATGCAGACATAAACATGGGAAACCACATGACCAGCCCTGACCTCAACTAGAATAAGGGTCAGGAAATGTGACCCCCTTAATGTCAGGAGAGACAGATAGAACTCATACAATAGCATGTTTGCAGACTTTGGGGCTACAGACCCCTGAAGCTGTTGAGGCCCTGTTTAAGAGCAGTGGATGGATGCCTGAGGCTCTGTGTAGAAGTACTGGGGGCCCAATGAACAGGTCTGTGACAAAGAGGGAGTTTACTTAAATGGCTAGCGTCTCTCCTGGTCATGCGTCACAGGCACCACAGCATAAAGAATAGAAGATCAACTTTTTCCCCTTGTGGAGCTGCTTGGCCTGCTGGTCTGTGTAGGGCCACGGACACAGGTCTGTATTACACAGGATGGGTTTTGCTAAGGTTGTCAAGAATAAGGCTACTTTAAAAGATACCAAGTGAAGTTTAGAAGACAACGAGAGGGCAAAACTGATTACTATGCTAGGAAATGCTTGGTAATACAGGACAAAAATAAGTACATACAACACACCTAAATACAGGATGATAGGTCATGTAACTAACAGAAATATCATTTGTCTGATTGCGTATGCCCATATTGAAGGGGATATGATAGTCTGTGTAGCATATGCACGTGAACTACCAAAATACGATGTGAAAGTTGGTAATAAATTATGCTGCAGCATATTGTACTGGCCTGCTGCTGGCCCGTGGGCTTCTCAATAAGCTTGGCATGGATAAGATCTATGAAGGCCAGGTGGAGGTGACTGGAGATGAATACAATGTGGAAAGCATTGATGGCAAACCTGGTGCCTTCACTTGCTATTTGGATGCAGGCCTTGCCAGAACTACAGCTAGCAATAAAATTTTTGGAGCCCTAAAGGGTGCTGTGGATGGAGGCTTGTCACAGTACCAAATGATTCCCGGGTTATGATTCCAAAAGCAAGGAGTTCAATGCAGAAGTACATCGGAAGCCCATCGTGGGTCAGAATGTCGCGGACCATATGCGTTACCTAATGGAAGAAGATGAAGATGCTTACAAGAAACAGTTCTCTCAGTACATAAAGAACAATGTAACTCCAGACATGGAGGAAATGTATAAGAAAACTCATGCTGCTATAGGAGAGAATCCAGTCTATGAAAAGAAGCCAAAGAGAGAAGTTAAAAAGAAGAGGTGGAACCATCCCAAAATGTCCCTTGCCTGGGAGAAAGATCAGGTAGCTCAAAAGAAGGCAAGCTTTCTCAGGGCTCAGGAGTGGGCTGCTTAACGTTAAACCAAATTTCTATGGAGATTTTTCAGATAAAGACCAATAAACTTATTCATCAAGAAAAAAAAAAGAAAGAATAAGAGATCAGGTGATGCCAGGCTTAAAGGCCTTGATGAGACAGTGAATGCAATGATGGAAGAAACTTATATGATGATGTGTATAGATGGGGCTGAACCAGGAAGAGAGAAAAGGGAGGACACACTGCGACACAGAAGCCCCTCACCCATTTGGGCACACGTGAGCTGTGAGCTAAAGAGCAGATGCTTTAGTGAAGGGAAGGCTGGCCCCTTCTCAGGGGTCTCCATGGGCTGGCCCAGCAGAAGTCTCATTCACCCTTTGATGAAGCTGCAAATGGGCTCTTGATTGTGACAGGTCTCCCAGCAGTGATCTCCTCCATCCTTAGTATTTCTCCTCCTAATCTACCTGAAGCTAGAGGATGAGGAAAGAGCAGGGGTGATCCTGCATGGTGTTTGTGCTGAACATCCCTGGAATCAAGTGTGGGCCACTGACTAGAAGTCATCCACGTGGCTACACAAGAGACTGGGAAATGTGACCCTGCTGTATCCCCAAGGAGACAGAAAACCTGAGTCCAGTGAATATCTAGCCTGTGTTTGCCATGGAGAAGCCAACAAAAGCCATGTTGAACGTGTAGGCTCGAGTGATAAGGCCTTAGGGCCAGAACAGAGTTTTAGTCATTTAGTTCATCTTTTTTGTTTTGAGTTCAGTTTCATTTCAAATGAAGACAACACAATTGGCAGACGCTGGGCTGGGCTCTGTGGGAGAACAAAGAGCAAAGAACTGGAGTGTGCTCTCCTCTGTCCTCTGCCCTGCCTCAGCCTCTAAGGGCTTAGAGTTAGGTGGGAGGGTGTAGGACTAGAGGCAGATGTGTATGTGAAGTGTAAGACAAGACAGATGGCTGCTAAATGACATGGTAAGTTTCATAGGCATTTAAGTGTTGCTGGAATATATGAGTGAGGACAGTACTATAAAGTGAGTAGCAATTAATAAACATTAGCTTTAGGCAAGTATAGTAATTCTTAAAGTGTGATACCTGGGCCAGCACCATCAGTTTCCTTTATTTTATTTTTTTTATTTTTTTGTCTTTTTGAGACAGGGTCTCACTATGCAGTTCAGGCTGGCCTTAAGCTCACTTTGTAGCTCAGGCTGGTCTCAAACTCACAACAATCCTCCTGCCTCAGCCTCCCAAGTGCTGGGATTACAGGCATGCGCCACCATGCCCGGCTTATCAGTTTCCTTTAGTAACTTGTTGGAAATAAAAATTCCCATGCTCCACTTAGGGCAACTGAAAGAAAAAAAAAATCTGCTGTAGTGTCTGTTATCTGCCTTTTAGTAAGCCCTCCTGGTGATTTTAATATATAAAGTGTGAGAACTTGGGCTCTATCAATTTTGCAGATTTATAAAAAGATATTCAGGGGTGTAAGATGTCCTAGACTAGAAAGGTTTTCATGTTTTTCCCAAGTTTATTTCAATGTTGTAAGATTACCTCATCATCAAATATCAATGTGGCACACACTGTAAACCCAGCAGTAGGGAGGATCAGGCAGGAGGGTTGTTGTGAGTTTGAGGCCGGCCTGAACTGCATAGTGAGACCCTGTATCAAAAAGAGAAAACAAAACAAAACAAAACAAAAACAAACAAACAAACAAAAAAAAACTACATCTGTTAACCTGAGCAACAGAGTTGACAATAAAAATAGATAATACATCAACCATTGTTAATCAGCTATTCTTGTTTTGAAAATTTGTAACATATGCATTGTGTGTTACCCTTTTTCTGTCTTTGTTTCTGATTTTTGTTCTTGCTTGTGTTATTACTCTACAAAATAAAATAAAATAAAATAAAATCTAAAAACACCAATGTGGGTTAGTTTCTTACAGTGTGTGACTTATGTACCCACCATTAGAGTGGCAACATTTCTAATTCTCTCTCCAGAATTTAAGTAACGGCCCTTTTCTTTCTTCAGCATATAATAGAGCTAGAATGGTTCAGAGAGACCACTTGACCTAGGGCCACGAACTTGGGTACATAGGCACATGTGCATATTTCAGGACCCCCATCGAGAGGTCAAAGGGAACCATGGCTCCAGAAAATTGGGAACCACAGACCAAGCCTAGGTCTCCAATGTTACTAACATAGGGTCTCAAACAATTGGCGGTGGCAGAGCTAGGATTTAAAAGCAAGGTTGCCAGATTCCTCAGCATGTCCTGACATATCCCCCCAGTCCAGCATTGCTGTGAACACCACTCCTGGAAATGGGCATTCTTCACAGCACTGCTCTTTGACACTTGCTAAGATAGTAGATTTGGGGGAGTTTGTGACAAGCAGTGAAATCCAGTGAAATGGGCTAAGAGGTGATAGATGGTTGATTGTTTCCCCTGTACATGGATCCAGTGAGGAATCTAAGAGCTTTGGATTATAATTACTTCAGTTTCAAAATGAAATAGCAGGTGTCCAACACCCCTAAGGGCCAGCTGTGCAGTTAAGCATTAGTCTTCAGATCTCAATGTTTTATGATCCCCAAATATCATGCTAATAACAACAGTTCGAACAATCATTGAAAATGCTGTCCAAATTACTTCATGTAATTTCTTTAGGTTTCAGACAGTACTGGGAAGAAAAATGGACACCTCATTCTTAGACTTCAGTAGTAACAAGGGACACAAGTTTATAAAAGTAGAAATAAAATGTTTGCACTTCAAGTTTTATTTTGAAAAACTTGGTAATAATTATCCTTGGGGCTGGGGAGACAGCTCAGTAGAGTAAGTGTTTGCCTGGCAAGCACAAGTGCCTGAGTTCAATTCTCTGTTCTGCCAAAAAAAAGTATCTTTTACCTGCTAATTTATACATAGGAAAAATAAACTTCAAATGCATTTTCACTAGCTTTTGATGGGGCATAGCGGCAATGAAATCATCATAAAGCTAGAATCAGAGCAGAGGTAGATTTGTCATGTTATTGTTTGAGTAGACAGGAGGTTCTGAAAGCAAAAACCAACAACTAACTACAAAATTATCTTCCTACACACACCTTAGTTTTTGATTTCCATTTCAATATTAAACAAAACAAACTAAAATCAGTTAATTATACCAATTTGAGGTCAACTCAAACTCCCATGATAAACAAACCATAATATTGAAAGCTTTTTAAAACAATCAATAAGCAAACAACTATTATACTAGGGAAAACTGCAACATATTAAACAGCACATCAATAAATTCTAAACAAGCTATGTCCTTTGATTAGCTCAACACCCTTGCCTGCACCACTCTCCCTACCAGTGGCCCCTGAGCCCCTGCAGCTGGACAGCTGTTGGAAACCTCTGCTGTAGAGCTCTGTGTAATTGTATGGTTCCCACTGGAAAACAGATATTAATGAGCTCACAATTGGCACAGCACATAATTGCAGATCTTGGTGATGTTAACAAGGAGCCCTTTAGAGTGGTTTGCAGTTAATCTCTGCCTTTCTTATATCTGTTATTCAGGCATCTAAAGTCAGTAGAACGCTGAGCAAATGTGATGGTACTCCAGAGTAAGAGCAGATGAGGTTCTTAGCTTGTCTTTCATTGTGATCCTGATTGAAGACCACTGGACAAGTCTGTTAGGACTCTAACCACCATCCATTAGACATCACTGGAGAGCCAAAGGTAATAAAGATACTTGTCTATCAGGGAAGCACTTGTAGATGCCCAGTGGTGAAGAAAACTGTAACCCAGAGGAATATATGTTTGGGATTACAGCATCCCTTATTTTCTCTCTACTTTGCCTCCCCTTAGTTTTTCCTTTTATTTTCTTAAATTGCTTAAAATTCTCTTCCACCATTTGATTGAAGGCCTTGGATTCCCACTGCTAAAGGAAGTAGGATATTTTTCATGATGTCACGTCAACTCAAGTAAATTTTCTCAACATAATCTCATCACTATACACCAATCCTCCTTTAAGAATAAATGTGGTTTCTCCCAAAAGGCACTGAGCCCTAATCTGTGGCCAACCACCGGTTGGGGATTCTCTGACATAAATGATCTTGTATTTCAGTGAAAGAAAGTTGAATATGGATTACAAAATCATCTATCACCTTTACTATTGTAAGAACACAATAATTTCCATGGTTTTATGTGGGTAAAATTCCATACCATTAAAGTCCTTGCTTTACAGACACCAGCGTGAGATTATTCTAGGGAAACTCCAAATTTTGAGTGCTTCTAGTGTTGGTCACTTTGAGTTGAGAAGACACAAGCTCTAATATTTGAAAGCTGCTTTGAGAATTAAGGATTTACCTAGTTCCCTGCTCTTTGGCACCACTTTGAGTAAAGGGAAGAAGATGTAAACGCTCTGACGCTGAGGAGTTAGAGAAGACTTTATAGGACTCTCTGGGTTCCAGTTAAAACCAGAAACAATGGCTCTTCAGGACCAGAAGGGTGTTCCATTTCCTCTGCATTTGAAGATCTGGGAGGATGTGACACACTTCCTGCAAGTCTGTGGAGATGGCTCTCACATTTTGTCCTGTGTGACAGTGTGTCAGGTGGAATCCTGCACCTGGCCACGTGCTAGGTGCTATCACAGAGAATCTTATGGGGTTTAAATTAGGCAAAAGTTACATTTCCCTGCCTTCCCTGTAATTTCTTCCTAACCTCCTACACTCCCAACCCTGTAATTTGGGACATCTAAGTAAAGTGGTTTGAGGTAAACTAAGATAAAATTACAACAACCTTATGATGTTAAGTTTATTGTTTATACTGTGAGTCTTTAAGAATCACTGGAAGTTTTCAAGTGCCAAAAGATGTCCAGAGACCTTAGAACTACTTACTAAATCTTTATTGCTACTTCCTCTTTTTTTTCCTCCTCCGTCATTCCTCTTCCTTCCTCTTTTAGAGGTACTGGGGACTGAACCCAGGGACTTTTTCCCAAGCTACATCTGTAGCCTCCCTCCAGCCTTGTTTTGAGACTGGGTCTCGCTGAGTTGCTCCTTTTCCCAGACGTGGGTAGAACTTGTGACCCTTCTGCCTCAGTGTTCCTGAGTGTGGGGGTTATAGGCATGCATCGTCATGCCTACCTCAGCCTTTGCTTCTGTCAATCATACAGGATTTTTGTTTCATTGAATTTTCCAAATTCTGACTGCTGTGGTCTAAATTTTGCTTTCTCCCTCCCTTTTTCATGCCATGACAAAGAAAGGGAAGATAATAACATCTAGGTGTGAGGAGAAATGGCAGAAACTTAGTTTGTTCTAGATGAGAAAATCACACCATCCTATTGTCCTTGTGAGTTAGTGTCATTCAGTTATGACTTTTTGGTAGACTGACCAGAACCTAGTCCATGGAGAACAAAGCCAGTCACCTCATTTCTTCTCGTAAGCTTCCTAGCAGTCTGTACTAGTCAGCTTTCCCACTGCTGAGACAAAATACCTGCCATCTACAACTTAAAGGAGGAGAGTTGTAATCTGGCTCATGATCTTGAGGGATTCAGTCCATGGTCATCTAGCTCCAAGGCAGAAACATGCCGTAGGGGGTCCTGGTGGGGGGAGCCGCAGCCAGGAAGCAAAGAGGAAGGGAGAAGCCAGGGATAAGAATATATCTTTCAATGCCATGCCTCTAGGGATTCACTTCTTCCAATAAAGCTCTATCTCCAAAAGACATGAAACTTTGGAGGAACAGGGCTGGGGAGATAGAATGGTGGTGTAAGCGCCTGCCTGGCAAGCATGAGGACCCGGGTTTGATCCCTGGAACTGCATGCTATGCTGGTCTCAGCCCCCAGGCACACTGAGTAGTCCACCTAAATAAAGCATGGTGCCACATGCCTGCAAGCCCAGAGCTAGGGAGGCTGAAAGGAGGAGGATCAGTATGTGTCTGAGCTGCATATCAAGATCCTGTAGTAGATGCATATATAATAAAAAGATTTTTTAAAAGTTTTTAGATTTTTGAGGGACATATTAGATCCAAAGCATAGTACTAGCAATTCCATGAGGCCTGTGGAGAAGAAAAAAAGAAAGGGGACATGTAGTGGGCACGCACCTTCTTTTTCTTTTTTGTGTATTTAGGACAGGGTCTACAGGGTCTCACTATGTAGATCAGATTATAGTGATTCACCTGTTTTCAGCCTCTCAAGTTCTGGGATTATAAGCGCGTGCCACCATGCCCAGTCTCAGTCACCACCTCAGTATGCCCCGGGGGTGGGGCTGGCATGGCACACTGGAGATTGAACCCCTGCTGCTGTGCTCTGCCTAAGCACACACTTTAGTCCCCTAAGCTATTTTGCTGGCCCCACACCCCTGCATCATTACTCAACTTTCCACATCTTTATCTCCACTATTATTCCTATCTGAAAATCTCACTTTTGCTATTATTCAGAAAACAGAAGCCAGATCTACAAGTCTACTGACATAGGACTTCCCTTCTCACCTGTTTGAGTAGAGGAAGTGTCCCTCCTCTCAATGGCTCATCCAGTACTTGTGCCCTGATTCAGGGATCCAGAATTTTGCCCCTTGGTTCCTCCTTTCCCTCTCTTCTGAATCTTAAATCTCTCCTGCTTGACTAAATATCTCTTACTGCCATCAGCACACAAACATGTCCTTAAAACAAGGCCTCTCCTCCTTCCACCCACACATCTCTCGTGCTGCTTTCCCATTTCTCTTAACACCAGCATCAAGATGTGGTGATCATAGCATCTGGGTGACCTGGAAAAGGTAGCAAGACAAGAGCATACAGCTTAGTAACTAGAACAGATTAGGTGTCTTCATTGCAGAGGAAGAATGGAGGAGGCGAGGTGAAGATCAGTGAACAGCATGTGGGGACAAATCTCCAATCTAACACACATCTAGTAAGCACATACTATGAGCAGGATTCCCACTAAGTGCAAGGAGCATAAAGACGGAAAATACTTGTCTCAACTTTCCACATCTTTATCTCCACTATTATTCCTATCTGAAAATCTCACTTTTGCTATTATTCAGAAAACAGAAGCCAGATCTACAAGTCTACTGACATAGGGCTTCTCTTCTCACCTGTTTGAGTAGAGGAAGTGTCCCTCCTCTCAATGGCTCATGTACTACTTGTGCCCTGATTCAGGGATAGAAGGGGTAGAAGGACAGGTAGAGAAGGAAAATTTCGCTATCACACATTGTGCTGCTATAAAAGAGAAGGAAAATTTGGAGAAGCAAAGAGGTCAAGGCAGTGAGAGGCTGACGATCCTTACCCTGACTATCCCACCCACCTCCACCCAACTAGCAGATGCTCAGGTTAGTTGTAAGTGGTTATTGGGAGCTTGTCTCTGACACAGCATCTTCTTCAGACAGGAGCTGGCCTTTATTGAGCTCTTGTTCTGAGAAATTCTGCTTTTAGCTTCTTACCAATCTTATACCCATGATCCTTTACTAGTGTGCTTTTTACCCAGCCAACTACTACTTTATACAGTAGTTGTAAAGTTGGGGGTCAGGATGGTAGTAAGTGTTAGACAATTTTCCAGGAATCATAAAATTAATCAAGTAGGTTGGTTTCAGATGGCTGTACCAAGGTACAGGTCTTTTGGAGAGACTCCTGCAGCAATAAAAATAATCTCCTCTTACTTTAAATACAAATATATTCTAAACATCTTGGCCACTTTTCAACTAAGAAAGTTGACCCTTACTCTGGGTCCATTCCATGAGGCTGAAATGGCCATGAAAAGGTGCATGACGCATTTATTGCTAACACCTTTCATGTGTGGCATCCCTTAAGTTTGATGTTGGGTAGCACACAAGAAGAAATGTGACCGGAAGTGGCTGAAATAAATAAGGAGATTTATTTACCTCAGGCTCCAGGTAGACAGCAGGAGCAAGGCACAGATATGACTCCAAGGATCCTGCTGTACAACCTTTAAATTAGTTTTTGTGCTTGTCCACTGGATTATAAGATGCCTGCCAACATCCAGGTGCGACAAATATATTACAAGTATGAAGAAAAACAGAAAGCAAGGCGCAAGAGTCTGAGGGCAATCTGACCAAGCCAGTCTTGTTTTGAAAGCTTTCCTGAGCTCTCCACCAAGTGAGTTCCACTTATATGTCACTGGGCAGAACTGGTCACATGGTCCTCTGAGTTACAAGGAAGTCTAGGGAAGTAAATGTTTTAGGTTTTTATGGCATTTTATGAGAAGACAAGGGGAGATTGAGGTGTAAATGACTTTTGAGTGGCTATGTATGCCATGCACACCTTGTGGCTTTCTCCTTGAAACAGCCTGGCTGTCTGGAAATATTCCAGGAATACATGACACTAAGGCACAAATAACCTGCAGACCATTAAAATAGAATCTCTGGTAGCATAAATATCTGCTTTGTGGGGGAGGGTACTGGGGATGATTGAACCCAGAACCTCAGTGCTGAGCTACAATCTCAGTTCTTTTTTATTCTGAGGCAGAGTTTTGCTAAGTCACTAAGTCACCCATGCTGAGCTCTGACTTGAAATTTTCCTGTCTCAGATTCCCAGAATGCTGGGGTTACAGATGTGAACCACCATGCCTGGCAACATCAGGCATTTTTAAAGATCTGCAGGTGGTTCCACTGTACAACCAAGATGTAGAACTACTACTCTAGAGGCTTCTCTGGGTGTTAGTTTTGACCTGATTCTTATTAGGAGCTAGTGATGCATTGTAAAATATTAGAGGCAGACAGGACCTTTTTGATCACAGAAAAAGATCTGCTCAAGGTTAAATTTTCAGCCAGTGAAAAATTTGGGGGTAGGAAGAGTCAGCTCCTTTTCTAACTCCCTAAACAGTAGTATCCCCCCTCTCAAATTTCCCAGCTAGAAATTCAATTAAATGTGATGTGAAATATACAAGTCTTTGAGAAAATTTACATCCAATCCAATTAGTCCAGAAGGCTGAGGACAGTAGGTAGCCTTGCAACTGTTTCTCTTCCACTCAGACTGAAATCCAATTTGGGATGAGTGTGTGATTTGAATGTTTGCTTAATCCAGAGCCTCTTCCCAGTAAATAGGGTACTCAGGGCCCTGAATTACCATGGCTTTCCCTACCCAAGGCTCCCGTACTAATCCTCTTCTGACATTATTCACTGGGTGCACAGCTGCCAAGAAGCCTGACGCTAAGCGCCCTCATTCATCTTGAGGTTTTGTCTGCTGAAGCCAAGCAGCTGGTTTGTCTCAATCCCTGGTGGTGTTAGCTAACATGGGATTTTCCAGACAGTAGTGGAGACAGCTTTATAGATCATCCATCTGAGCTGAAGTTTGGAGAGGTAGTGACTTGTCCAAGGTCATCCATAATATTATTGCAGTATTAAGATAACAGCATCTGCCTTTAGGTAATTTATTGCATATTTTTATTAAGCTGAGAGTTTAAAGTTTAATGTTGACCAAAGACATGTTGGTGCCTAACTATTGCTGTCCAATGTTTTGATATAAATCATTAATAATTCAGGACTCCGTTGTGCAGGAATAGCTTTGCTAGCAGAGGGGAAGGCAATAGCCTCCAGCAGCACTGCTCAGTCACACTGGAAGTCCTTGGCTGCACATGCCTGGCCCATGTGGGTTCTCACAGATGATTACTGGTCTGAATTGGTCCCTTCAAACCT
Organism: Ctenomys sociabilis; assembly: GCA_004027165.1. NCBI lineage: Eukaryota > Metazoa > Chordata > Mammalia > Rodentia > Ctenomyidae > Ctenomys > Ctenomys sociabilis. The sequence goes on along the minus strand of PVKA01012702.1, from coordinate 22,441 downwards.
TTGCTTCGCTACCCATTATTTAGAACTTCTACAGGACTGCATTATTACCAGCTACTACATTTCAACCAAGCAACAAGAAATCAACTATCTTTGGAATCTATGTGAAAAAGACTTGTGGTAGCTGGAAGTCATACATAGACTGATGAGGGTTTTACGGTAATGTGCTCTCAAAGTTCAATTTCTTAAGTTCTCTAGGTGACGCAAAATGATTGATTCTGAAAATGAATGCTGAAGAAATAAATTGATTCCTTTGAAGTAAGCGGGCCATTAATTCTTGACCTTAAAATCTCTAAAATGCTTCAAAAGGAGTTGACTTAGCAGTTACTTCATTTTATGGAATTAACTCTTTTTTTCCCCTTCTTCGGTTTTATTATTTTGTGAGGGCCTATTTACAAGCTTCATAGCTTCTATAAGAGTAGGACAGGGCTACTTATTTGCTAACATGTTCTTTAATATGCTAAACCTACACGCAATTGGTCAATAGCTGAAGGCTTCCTGGTGGTGGCGTGGGGGGTGAAAATCATGGAAAGCTCAAAGCTGCCTTCGCAGCCAGCTTAGAAAACTATAGTTCCTTTAGCTTCAGGTCTATTTAGAGCTCATCACTGAAAAAGATCATCCTGCAGAAAACCCTGGGATAGCCTACTTCAATTTCTTAAGTTCTCTAGGTGACCCAAAATGATTCATTCTGAAAATGAATGTTGAAGAAATACATTGATTCCTACAGGGATAGCCTACTTCAGCTTGGGACTCTGTCTCATTACCTGAGTTGTGTGCCCTGAGTAAGAGGCGCCATGAAAACTTCCGTCAAGCTGCCACTGTGGAAACCCTGGTGCGTAGGCTTAAATGTTACTCATTCTTTTTGGCATTTCTTCATTCATATACTCCTTTATTTGTTTAATATTTAGTGGTTGGTTACCAGATTCCTGCTGCTGTTCTAGATTAGGGATCATGTACCATATGTCTATATTGAAAGTTAGAAATCAAACTATCAATCCTATAAGGCCAGGTTCAAATGCATACTGCTAAGGCTCCTTGGTGTGTGGAGCTCTCCCCATTCTCCAGCTCCCAGTCTCCACACAAAGCCCCATCCTTACCTGTGTGGACTATTCCTTCATCACTCACTGGACTCTGGCTAGCACCATGGTGTGTGACCTGCCTTTGGGAATGTTAGAGGCCCCTTCTGGGCCCTGGAAGTGGGTTTGGAGTGATTTGGGTCCTGGATCCTAATTGTGTCACCTAGAAGGGGAAGCAGTGGGTAGTCATATCCTTTTGGCCATGAGAAGGGCAAACACAAGTGCCCAGAGAGGGCCCGCTGGGCATTAATGAGGATTCAGAGAAGAGGCTGCTTCTGCTGGCTATCCCCACTATTGTCTGGTCTCAGGATGGTGCTATCTGCAGAAGGCTGGGAGATACAAAGACTGAGACTCCTGAGAGACTCTGATTTAATGAGGAAGACAAAAAGTAAATAATGAAGATGTTTGTATAAAGAAGTACCTAACTTTCCAGGACTAGACATGCTACATTAGCCAACTATTCCTGGTTAAGGGTGATGCTTAGTAAGAGGACCTGGAGACCCTGTTAAGAGTCATGGCGTTTCTTTTATAGTTATTGTTTACACTTTATCTTGTGAGTTGTCTGCTAATCTCAGTCCTGAGTGTGAGCTCAGATGTTTCCTGAAAGTCCTTCTGACAGTCTTTACCAAATCCCAAGTAATGGAGCGGAGTTATTACTCAGTGGTAGAAAACTTGCCTAGTACGCCCAGGACCCTTAGCACATATGCTGCTGAAGCGAGCTCACCCTTGGTGAGATCTCTCGCACCACAAATAAACAAGCTCCTTCAAGTATTATGTAGCAGCAGGCAAATGAGCAGTAAGAACAGCTACCAGTATTTGGCCTCTCACTATATACTAGGACTATGCTGCGTACTTTAATCTCACAACCAGTTTGTAGGGAGGTGCTGTCATTATCCCATTTTAAGATGAGGAAATGAATCTTAGAAGAGATTGGCCTTTCCAAGGTCAGTTCTGGAATCTGAACCCAGATTTGTTTGATTCCCATGGGGCACTTTTAATCACAGCGCTATAAACTATCATCACCATTATTCATCTCTGTGCTTGTTTTTTCTTTTGATATTTGTTTGGGGAAGAAGATTCAATACTCCTACTCAGTCAAGAGAACTATTTTTATAGTCCAGTAGCCTTTCTTCTTATTTCTTTCCCCCCACATCTGTTGTGTGCTGAATTCACAGGGCATAGGGTCCAGCAGTGAGGCTCCTTCCGGAGGGTTCTCGCCAAGTGTGTTTTCCAGATGGGCAGAGTAGGCTGGCGTTACCACCTAACCCAAGAGGCTCTCTCTCTGGCTTCCTTCTTTTTCTCATCATTTTCCTTCATGAATTTCAGGAAGCTTAATGTGCATCAATTCTCTTGGCAAGAATCATGCCTGTAACTTGTTTGTTTGTAACAGTGCCAAGGGCATGCTGGGTTGTCTATAGACTCCTTCAGTTCTGCTTTGGTAACATTAATGGGACTTCTTTTCCCTTGATGTATATACTGTTATTTTTCTTAGACTTGCACATATAAGGCAAACAAGGAGCTCCATGTTTTCTACAAAGTGTAGAACATATAATGGTGCCTCTCCTCTTTCTCTTTATCTTCATTGCTTTGGTGATTTACTGGAAGATTCCAGCTGGAAGGCCATTCTGATAGTTTTAGCAGAGTTTAGTATACATTAAATCCTTACAATCCCACAAGATAGGTATAATGTTATCCTTGTTTTATGGATGAAGAAATTCAGGTATAGAGATCTTTAAATAATCTGTAATCTTGTTGCCCATAGCTAGGTAGTTTAAAAAACAAACAAAAAACACTTAAATAAGCATCTATCACCCTGAGAGGTTAGCGAGGCCTGGTGAGATGAAGTGGCCTATTCAAGATCACATGACCAGTCAGGCAAAGAGGGGCCTGGACCTGAGGGTTTTCTGTCTCTAGACCTGAGCTGCTTCTACAGTTGAGCTGAGCTATACCTACCTCAGAACCCATATTCTAGTACTCACACAGTAAAAGCTGCTGTGAGAATCAGCTCCAGGACTTCTTTCCACTGTGTGACTTGAGCACTTTGGGGGAAAGGATGGGCCATTATCTTTCTTGTGGTGGAAGTTAGAACTGACAGATGAGGAGAGAAGAAATGGAAGCACAGAAAAGAAATGGATCTGACTAAATAAAAGTTGATTTTCATTACAACTCCTGGCAAGTAACTCAGCTGGACCCAAAGTTTAAAGGGCTAATTTCAGCTCAATTTTAGTATTTGGGGATAATCACCTTTCCCACTCTCCTTCCCTCCCTCCAGCCCTCCCTCCATTATTCCCTTTCTAGTTTTTCTTTTTCTTCCTCCCTCCCTCCCTCCTTCCCTCCTTTCCTCCTTCCCTCCCTCCCTCCCTCCCTCCTTCCCTCCCTCCCTTCCTTCCTTCCTTCCTTCCTTCCTTCCTTCCTTCCTTCCTTCCTACCTTCCTTCCTTCCTTCCATCCTTCCTCTCTTCCTTCTTTCCCTCCATTTTCTTTCTTTCTCATGTTTTCTAAAGGAAAGGGACAATTCTAGCTAGCATTTCCCCCAGTAAAGCTGAGCAATTCAGATGGTTCCACTAAATAGAAAGCAATTTCGATAGCAAAACCGATAGGAAGATTCATGTCATTACCCCTGGCCTGGGCGCACATACCCACAGGTTTTCTGATTTAATATTCCACACTGGAGTGGCACCTTTGTTACAGCTGCGGCCCTGCACTGACATGTCATTGCCCATAGGCCACCGTTTGCACTGGGGTCCATTTTTGGTGTTTTTTAAAAATGTATTTTAGGGAAAGGTCTACAGGGGTCTTCAGGGTCTCACTACTAGATCAGACTCGTGGTGATCCGCCTGCTTACAGCCTACCAAGAGCTGGGATTGCAGGTGGGCGCCACCACACCCAGTCTCTATTTTTGGTGTTTTATAGTCTATGATCTTAGACACATAGTAGCATGTATCCACCATTTGCAAACATACTGCATAGTTCCATTGCCATGAAATTTCTTTCTTTGTTTTAGAAAAATATCATAATTCATAAGAATTATTAAGGTGAGGTAGGACACTGGAGTTTCCAAGTTAGTCTCTATGTAGACTGCATGGTCAAGAATGCAGTCTTTAGTACAGGGTCTGACTACATAGATTGGACTTGTAGTGATTCTGCTGTTTACAGCCTCCCAAGTGCTGGGATTACAGGTGTATACCACCATGCCCAGTTTCAATTGCTGTTTTAGCATGCCCCGGGGGCTGGGGTGGCATGTCAGCACCGAGGATAGAACCCCAGCCTCTGCATCTGCCTAAGCAGGCACTTTAATCTGCTGAGCTATTTGGCCAGTCCAAGAATGATGCTTTGTTAAACTGAAGCAATAGGAAGAATTAATAAGTGAAGGGATGTGGGGTGGGGGGAGAGGGTGGGAGGCAAGCAGACTGGGGCCTAACTCACAAAGGCTTAGGAGTGCTGGCGACATGTCTATGACTCTTTCTTCAATTCCTCCTTGTCCCAAATGTCTGAAATTCTATCATTAAGAGCAATCATTTTGCCCTTCCCATAACTCCCAGTTAACATACTGAAAATACTGCAGTACTCCTGGGGAGGGCAGCCAATACTGATATTACTGTAGCCGTGACTGAGGGATTTGAGAGCAGCCCCTCCAGACACAGGAAAGAGGAGGATGGGGCTCTCAGGATTGGTCTGGAAGGGAAGCTGGACCAGCTAGGGAGGGGCAGGCTCTGGAGCTATCGTGTGTCCTAGGGGGCTCTTGACTGACAGTTGCACTAATTGCAGATTACATCGCGATACATTATCTTTATGGCTCAATTGATAATGTTTTGGTAGCTGTTTTATGACTAAAGACTCCCAAGGTGGAGCCAATTAGGAAAGAGGACGGAGAATCAGTGGAATTGCTGCTGCCTCTTTGTGCCTCCCCTGTAGGCACTTCATGGAACCTCCTGTGAGCCCCCATCTCATCCTCGCTCTGACTGGCCTCTTCCAGGGTTGTCTTGGCCATGGTTTTCTTCCTTCTTCTCAAGACCACATGAAAACACTGGCAATTCTGTCTGAAGTCCTTTATTTGCAACATCCCCTTACTCCTTTTAAAAGCCTCTAATTCATGTATTTCTGTATTAGTGTTTAAAAGCTCCAGGACAAGTGTTACTCATTCATTCATTCATTCATTCATTCTTCATCCATTCATTTATGCGACCACATGGTATTCATCAACTACTGTTGCATCCACCAAAGCTAAACATGCACCTCCCCCATGACCCATCAGTTTCATTACTGATATTTCCTGAGAGAAATGAGTGGATGTATTTACAAAAGCACATGAAGGTTGATAGCAGCCTTATTCACAATTTCCCCCAAATAGAAACTCATCCAGATGTGAGCCCTGACAGCCAGAGGGAGTGCCCGTGCATCTGTTTGTAGGCTCCAACTTCTTCACAGCGCTGCAACCTTGGGAAGTTGGACTTTTACCTGAGACTTAAGAATTCCCAGCATGCACCACTTGTCTTCCCAAATTACAGTCCTTCCCTGACAGAGAAAGGAAGATGAGGCAGAGGAGAGATAAGGTTCCAGAGAAGACAGGAGAATTATGTACTGGACTTTGATTGGACCAGGCCTTTGGAAGGAAAAGAAGAAAGAGTTGTTGTTTTTTTGGGTTTTTTTTGGCAGAACCGGGGATTGAACTCAGGCCCTTAGCCATCTCCCAGGCCCCAGAAGAAAGAGTTTAAAAGAAAATGGAGAAAGGATCTACAAATGGGCTGTCAAGTGTGATAGCAGTAGCATGGCTATGTATGGCTATTTAAAGGTATTTATTTTTTGTTAGTAGATGTTTGCTATACATAATATTCCCATTGATCTTAGGGACGGGTTCCAATGCCTAACATGTCTTGGTTCTTTTTATTCCCTTTCCTTCACTCTCCCTTCCTCCTCTGTCTTCAGAAGCCTTTCCTCATATTTCTTTGTTTTAATGTCTATGGTGCATAATGATTATACTCATTGTGGGGAGTTGGTGCATGTACAGAACACACCTTAGTTCTTTTTTACAGCCTTTTCCCTCCTCTCCTCCCACAACCCATGTCTTGGTCTACCTCCCTATTTCCCCTTGTTCTTTTATTTTGCTCCTTACATATACTTTGGACTTGTAGGAAAATGAAAGCATAAGTGAAATAAATCAAAAGCATAGCCTTAATACCATATGGTTTCTTTTTCATGAAAAAAATACAAAAGCTATCTGCATTTAAATAATTAAAATGAAATAAAACTTAATAATTCATTACTTCAGTCACATTAGCCTTGTGTCAAGTGCAAAACAGCCATGTGTGTCTAGTGACTACTGTTACCAAGTGGCACTGATTATAGAACATTTACAGTATCACAATGTTTGATTGGAAAGTATTGGCTAGAGAATAATTGCCTATAGGAAGTTTTTAATTATTGCTTGGTGTGTAGCTCCGGCTTTACACAGGCTGGGCAAGCAAGCTCTCACCCACTGAGCCACTGTTCTCAACCCTGCACGAAATCTTTTTTGTGTGAAGTGGCTTTAGCATGGTAGGGTGGTTGGAGAGGAGGTAGACAATGGGAAGAGGATTGGCCTTCCCAGGAGCTGGAACATAAAGGGCCAGGAACTGATATGATTTTCCCAAACAACTGCTAGTCAACTGGAGCCAAGTCATACCTCAGACCTGACACTCTCACGTTTGATAATGTTTGTGCATGAGTGAGCTGGGCAGTCTGGCTTGGAGGGGGGAGGAAGGGGGAGTGAGACAAACGGCCTCTGAGTTTTTGTGGATAGCCACATACTAAGTAAATGAAAGAAATCCTGAGGAGCTCCAGAAGTGTTCTGAATAGTGTTTGCAACATCAGAATGAAGACAGACCTCCCAGAATAGCTGGTTTGAAAGGGACTGCATCAGCTAGCTGGTGTGTGCCCCTGATTTAAGAGCCTTAGTTACTCCAGGGCTCAATTTCCTCAGCTGTAGTGTGAAGAACTAGTTGCGCTGCCAAAGCGAGCACAGCATGAAGAGTCAGGACCAAAGGCCAACGCAGCACTTTCTGAGAGTGTATGATTTGGATACTTAAACTCTATTACTATCCTTGTTAGAAGAACTTCCCCGTCAGACCTCAGAGCTCCAGTGAAAGCTGAAAATAAACATTGCAGAGAGAGCAATTAGTTTTCCTCACTTGAGCCAGTTTATGTTAATTGCTAGTACCATTCTTGCTCGGGAAAGTCTCTTGGAAGAGTGGCCAAGCTGAGCGTGATAGAGTGCCCTGGGGCTGGTACCTGCAATACCAGGCTTAGCTACCGCGTGACCCAACAGCTTTTCTAAATGCTTTCTTTCTCCCTTTCCCAAGTCTTGTAAAGATTGGAAAGCCTATCAATGATGACAAACCTTTTAGAGCTTTCAGTGGTAACAACCGGCTGCGGCACGTGCGTCATATGTTCTGGCCTACGTGTGCACTTCCCTAGCGCTCATGGGGCTAGGGGTGGCCGTGAAGTACAGTCCCTGTCCGGATCTGAGTTTGTAGCTGTAACAGGCATCTTGCGATCCGGAGAAAGCTTTGGAGAAGCAGAGATGCAGCCTCTGAACTCATGCAACTGCGGAACCACAGCGGCAGCCCCTAGCCAAGGGTCTTGTTAGGTGAGAAAAATGAACCCCTACTCAGTTTAGCCCTCAGAGCATGGGCGTTGTTAGCTCAGTGAAAGGTTTTTTCTAACATATTTTAGATTACCACCGTGCCTTCATGGGCAGATATAAATGGTCTTTTTTTATGCTTCCATATTCTTGTTTCTTGATCAACTTTCCACTCTTCGGGGCTGGCTTTTCTCTTTTTTCTTTAAGATCTTGAATTTGTGCTGCTCTGATTGTTGAATCTAGAGACATATTTCTGTATCAACTTTTTTTTTTGTGGTACCTGGGATCAACCTTGGGACCTTGCTCTTGCCAGACAGACACTTATACTGCTGAGCTATCTCTAGGGCCCAACTGTGTTCTATGACTATTAAAAAAAGATAATCACAAGACTGCTAAATATCCTAACATGTTGAAAGACATTTCAGTTTCTTTGTTTTCCCTGTGCTCTGAATCCTTGTAAAGGAATGCTTGGAGTGTCTTTTCTGTTATATATAGGAATTCTCTTCAAGCACACCAGCTGCCTGTTTTGCATGACATTTGCAAAAATGCCTCTTGCAAGAGGAATTTTTCACCATTTTTCTTTTTTGCTTGTTTGTTTGCAACTTTGGACTTCCAGAGGTTTCTCTTCCTTTCTCAGTTTCTTCTTTTCTTAATTCAATATTCTGTATGTTTTACTTTGAACCAGCACACACTATTTCTCCAATGTAAAATAAAAAACTGTTCTGTGTCTCAGAGGAAGAAATAAATAAATAAATAAAATTAAAGCCTGGGAGGCTGGACATAGTGGTGCATGCCTGGGATCCTAGCACTCTGGGAGGCTGGAGCAAGCTCAAGCCTGGCCTGGGCAATTTAGTGACTTGGTGAGAAAGACCTTGTCTCAAAATTTAAAACTGCACACATACATAAGCAAGAAATACATAGGGCCCTATGTTAAATCTTCAGCACCACAAAAGATAAAAAAAAAAATAAAAATCCTGGGTGATGGAGAGAACGCTGACTTTGAGGATATCGGAGGTGAGAGTTCCCGTTGGTGTCCAGCCAAGTTACTTGACCTCTAGGACCTTGGTTTAAGTCCACACAATGACCACAATGACGGGCTGGGTTAGAAACCTTCTAATTCTATGGGCTGTAATTTAAATAGATGCAAGCACTTTTTTTTTCCTTTTGTTTCAAGCTTACCCTTCCAAGCTCCTCTTAACATCAAGTCAGTGCCAACAGCTACACCTTGTCACAATCTGCCTGTGTGAAGTATAAGCTCTTCACACTGAGGCAACAATTCTTTGGCAAAGGAGAACCAAGGAGTTTTGGGATGAGACGATCCTTGCATCAGATACAGTGACCCTGGAAATGCTATCTTGACAGCTCTGCTTGCTTCTGTCTGCCTTCGCCTGACAGTTGATACTGAACTTCTTCTACAGCTTGGATTTGGAAACCTCCTCAGTGTTTGGACTTTTGAGTACTAGAGTAGTGTTTTGTTTCCTCCAACTTCCTCCCCGTTTCCATCCGTGACAACTCCTGCCCTTCCTATATTGCTTAATGCCTCTCAATCTGACATCTGAGTGAGCCCTACCTAACCACCGGCCCAAAGTGACAGATGGAAACAGCAGTAGTGCCCTTCGAGAGCTATCTGTAGGAGTTTCCCCAGCTTCACCTATGGCCAGCTTTTGGTTAAGGAGAAAACCCTGCAGTTTCTCTTTCCCAGGTTTTTGGAGGTAGCTAGCTACATGCAATCAGCTGGATTAAGTAACTGCCTTGTAAACATGCAGTAGCCTAGGAAAGTACTTTGTAATTGTTTTTCCTGTGGACTTTGAAATTCAAGTTCTATTAGGAGCGCCAGCAGTCCCAGCCAGACTGATAACATCTCTATAGCAACCTCTTCAGTTTCAGGCAAACTGAACCCCTCAGGCACCTTGATTCTACCCAGAGGAGTGGGTGGAGCTCTTACTGTCTAACCTTTAAATGCTCAACAGCTGTCTATGCATGTGTTTGAATTTGCCCATTTGTTACCAGCTAAGAAGGACTGAGTTTAGGAAGCCACAGGAGTTTAGTCATAATGTGTAGCTCAGCTTATTTTGGTAACAAAATTAATTTAGGAGATCATAAATCAACGTATTAATTAAAGTACCATGAACTTTTAGTGGGAGGTATCAGTGGGAACACTATGAAGTTTTGCCTCAGAATCCTATTCAGTCTCTAGTTACAGGGCTTTGTCTCACACCTACCTGAAGTCTGGCTTTTAGACCTCGAAGCTATGGATTAGCTGATGTTCTGCACTGGTCATCAACAACAGCATGCTTTTTTACATGTGTGTACTTGCACTTCTGCCTCTGTGTGTTGTGGCTCTGACAATTTATAAAAATGTTCAGGCTATTGCCTGTCTTTGTCTGTTTGTTGAGTTAACATTTCCCTAGAATAGTTCTGCTTCCTATAATGCATTACCGAGGAGAAAAAGCCACAAACAATGACCTACTTATATACTTTGGTAAATGTTGAATAATTGGCTGATTATTACTCTCAGAGATGAGTTAACATTTCCAAATGCAATGTAAACTCTTAACTCAAACACAAACACAAGGTAATTAGCTTAAGTTAGCTAGATCATTTTTGAAAAATTTAGGGTTCTCTCCATTGTCACCAACTGTGCCTCTACAACCTTCTCAGAGAATCATTCTGAAGTGGGGAAAGTTATATTATTTATTAAAACTATGCAACATTATATAATTAGTTGGATCACTCCTGTGGAGTCTTCAAATTCACACTTAAGACTTGCTAGATATGTTGGGCAGAAACACAGTGGGCTTCTGAGATTTGCCTTCTGAAGAGACATGCAATCAAAGCAAGAAGTTTTTTTCTGGCTTGGAAACCTCTCACCCTTGGCTCTGAAACCATGTTAGGAGCAAGAGGATGACTGCAAGCGAGCCAACAGGTATGTGGCTGTAGGGCTGCGGGCTGGTGCTGCCTTTCAGGGGAGGTGGAAAGTTTCAGCTCACAGGACGGTGATCGATCGCGTCCTCTCGTTAGGTTATTTTTTTTCACACATCGGATAGTGTGCACAAGTAAGCTTAATTACCAAACTTCATTAAATTTTGAAAAACATTGCAACAAAATTGCATTAATTACACGGATATTGTCAAAGTCCCCAGATTTTGATCTGGGGAATGTTATTTAACACCATTAATGTATGTGTGTAGGAATAATCATGATGATAATTTTAACGTAAAGCAATATATTCCTGTCATGACAAGAATTAGTCCATGTGTAAAATAAACATGTTCTCATGTCTGCTGCAAAAATCGTACCAAATGATAGGGTAACTTGCTCTTCTTCCCATTTTTTTAAATGCTGGAGAACACCACCATTGACCTCAGCTCTGTGCTACCATTCTTAATACATAACATATATTTTAAAAATATATGTTTTATATAATATATAAAATATTTTAATTATACATTATAATTTTAGAATAAAAGAACTATATAAAACTAATTATTATATTCGTAAGCCCAGAAAAATTCAAGAAAAATGGCCTGATGTGATATGAACTATAAAAAGCATTTATTTTATAGCAAACAGGTCTTCCAAACCATAGTTTCAAATAGTGACGTTTCTCAGGCTGGCTGCAGTAATGCTATCGTCTTGAGTTTTCCAGGGAGCATTTTACTTCACAGTTATTTATAACGTAGCTCAGCCTCTTTCTATTATTTACATTTAAATATAGAAAGAAATCTTTTCCTGTTCCTCTTTCTTTGGATTTTTCTTTTCGACACCCACATAAACCATGAGTCATAAGTAAGACTAAAGAAATGAGTGGTCTCTGCCACAAAACATGCTTTTCAGCTACCCGTGTGAATTTAGTTATAATTGTTAAGGTAGGTTCAGTTGAAAGTGAAATAATGTATACAAATCCCATTCACAAAAACCAGAAACTATGATGTAGACATATACACATTTTACATAGATATAAAATATTTGCATATTTTATACACAAATGCAACCTTTTCTGAACTCTCACATAAATAGTGTAAAATATGTGTAGCTAATGAAGTGGGATAGGGGGAAGCCAGCTTCTAATCTTAGCTCTCACTTCCTGATTAGGTGCTTTAACTGCAACCATCTGTAGTGTAGACAGAGTGTTGGTCTTGCCTCCCCCACAGGGTTGCAAAGAGAGCCTAATGTGATAAAATATGTAAAAGTGTTCTTGCAAACTGTAACTTGCCACTGTAATTTTCAGATATGTTTATTCTATTTCTTCAATTAAAGTAATTGTACAGGCAGAATGACTAGGCAGTGGAATGCATCGACAGACAGATTATGAATTTGTCTGCCACTGCAAACATATTTAATGCTACACTTAGTCCCCAAGGATCTGATAATGAATTGAGTCCTGTAATACAAAAAGACATAATTGATCACCATAAGTCAAGCACAATGCAACTGAAATGATCCGATGATGTATAAGTAACAAAGGTCCTGCACAGAAAGACCTATTGCTTTTTGCTGTTGAACTCAGTTTACTTATATCCAAGGGTGAGGTGCCCTGCAAAACCCCATCTCAGTGATTCTCCATGTCATTTAATTACAGAAATTTACAAATATTATCCATCAATCTTCATAATAGTGTGTCTGTTTGGGACATGAATAAATTCAAATCTTAAAATAGCTTTCTTATTAAATTATATTAAAATTTTGATCAGAGTTGTTATTGTATGCTACTATTATCGTATTTGGATGAAAGTTAGAGTAACAGTAATATGAATTACTAGTTTTTATCTTAGCTGATTTTTTAACAGTAGGTGATTTAGGATTGCCAACTATAGGGTTACCATAGTAAAAGGACAAGATAGTTCAACAATATTAAAGAATGTATAAGGAAAAGTTCTATGTACGTGCACTTGCCCATGCATGCTCATGCATCTATTTACAAACAGATTACAAAGGTTAGCATAATGTGTTTTCTATTCTACATTTTTCATCTTTTTCTCAGTGGTGTATCTTGGAGGTAGTTCCACATCAACATCTATAGATTTTGCTCCATATTTTTATTGGCTGCATTGAAATTTATTCCATATTGACTATATAATAATTTATTTAAGCAGTTTCCTTAAAAATATGTGAGCAACATATTGCTGTTGTTGATAAGGCTGAAATCTTTGTACATACATCTGTGCAATATTTTAAAAGAAAAGAAAGAATCAGTATTTTCAAATTTCCTTGAACCATTAATACATTACAATAGAACAAAGGAATTATGTATTATGTTATGTAAGTCTGAAAATATCCAATGAATCACCTTTTAATCACATGAAGGAAAAAAAAAGCTTGAATACCATGGTTTTAAGTAAATTTGGCCCTATGCTGGTTGACCTTTGCATATTGCATCTGATTATCCAAAAGAAAATTATTCTGTGGCCAAATTGAAGGAAGACAGTAGTATTTATTTATTTATTGTAGTATTTAAACAATAAACTTCTCATTAAAAATAGACAAACCAAAGTAATCTTCCAGGAAGCAGAGGGGAAATATGTAAGAAGATGATAGTTTTGCTAAATAAACAAAAAAAAAAAACAATTGAAATTTTGTTCCGGGGACTTTCCATTAGGGACTAGCCTCAGCAGCTCCCTGGTTGTGTTACAACTGCACATAAATGGTGAGATGCCATATTGAGTGTATAATGATGGCATAGTCCTTATTCTAATAATGAGACTTCTAGGGAAGAGGAAGCAATCCTTCAAATGGGGAAGTTGGGGCTTCTCTGCCATGTCTGGACACTTTGGAGGGGATTTGGCCAACCTGGGCTAGTCTGGAGTCACAAGGAGAAGGGGTTAGGGACCATGACCTTGCAGAGCATTGTGCTGGGCCGCTCCAACACCTGCAGGAAAGGTAGGCCAGTGAACATTTCCTTCATTATAGCTTCATTTGTGGCCTGAATTTCTTCAGTACTTTGTCCATCTATTAGTAGTCTTTTTTGATTTAATGTGTATAGTGCTCATCAATACTCATCATAATTCCAATTAATTTAAGGATGACATAAAGACCAACATCTTTGAGATGTATGAGAAAAGCTGCCTTCTACTTCTGCTGTTTCATTTACCAGTAACCTCTTCTTCATCTGAAAATCCTTCTCCTTAGAATTTCTTTCTTTGGGACCAGGAAGATAGCTCAGTAGAATAAGCACTTGCCTGGCAAGTGTGAGGGCCTGAGTTCAATCCCTGGTTCTGCAAAAAAAAAAAAAAAAAAGCATTTCTTTCCTTTGGCTGGCTCAGCATGTGGTGTGGAGGATCAAACTGTAATTCCCTGCACCTGCCTAAGTTTGCCTAAGTAGGAGCTCTAGACCACTGAGCTATTTTGCCAGCCCTCCCTAGAATTTCTAGAAGGGGCAAACCTGAAATATGATAGAAAATGGAATAGAACAACTCTAAAATTTGTGGATCACTGTAAAAAAAATGTCAGCTCTCCCAGTGATCATTTATCTTATCTCTGTTGCTTTTATGGTCATATGTCCTGAGGCCTGATGGGAACGCAGTTCTCTGAAGATGGATTGCACTTAAGGGCTTCTTATTTTCTCTGTAGCCAAACCAGCGTGCTTTCATAATGATCCTGACTCCCTTCATTGGCTTAATGGCTACATTTCCTCCCATGCATAGAGTTGTGTGTGAGGGGTCATTTTTTTTTTTTTATGGATTTTCTGCTTTGGCCATGTTTCCAATGGCAAAGACTCTTAGAATTTTGTTAAAATTTTCTCAGGGAAGATTTCTAATGTCCTTTCTCACTAATGTCCTCTTGCCAAGAGGCTAAATGGTGAGTGCCTCTGTTATAAAATTCTGCTGCCTGGCCCTGAGGCAGCAGCTGACAGACTTGGGAAGTAGAGGCACACAAGGGGCTTTTTTTTTTTTTTTTTCAGAGTTTTGAGTTTTATTGTCACTCCACACAAGCCTTGACAGCAAACTTGCGCAGAGGATAGAGCCGCTCCTTCCGCTGTTGCTTCTTGGTTTTCAGCTTTTCTTCATGCTTATTGAGCCAGCGGCGCATGGCTCGCGTCTTCTTGGGCCGCAGGTCCAGGGGCTTGTACTTCTTGCCCTTGTAATATTTCCTGAGGTTTTCTTTCTGGGTCTGGTTGATGACAGGGAGAACACGGGCAATGGATTTGCGGACAACTCGGATCTTGGAGAGCTTGGACGCCGCGCCGCCCGTCACTTTAGCGACGCGCAGCTGTGGCAGCTCCACCTTCAGGTCGTCTAGCTGTATCAACAGCTCTTCTTTCTTCTTACCACGAAGATCCCGAGCCTTAATCTTGGCCATAGTTGCAGAAGAAGCCACACATGGGGCTTTACCTGTCTCTGCTTCATTCCTGACGAGCATTGAGTCTTCTGCCTACTTAAACAATACATTGTTTCCTACTGGTATCAAAAGTGAATAAGTGCTGGTAAATAATTCAAATAATTCAGAAATGTATAATTTAGAAAATCAAAGTCATCAGTGATTCCTTCCTCTAACCTCTGTGAACAGTTCACTGGTTATTTCTGTAGAGTGCTTTCTACGCTTACATGGGCCCACGCCTTCATTTCAAAAGTAGAATCAGGGCAGACACAGTTCCGTGCCTTGCTTTTTCCACTTAGCTTTATATATGAGACCTTTACAGGCACCTCATCCTTGTGAGAAGCTACATAGCATTAGATATATTACACTTTTTTTTTTTTGCAGAACCAGGGATTGAACTCAGGCTCTTGAGCTTGCCAGGGAAGTGCTTATTCCACTGAGCCATCTCCCTTCAATAAGAATTCTATTATAGGATATTTTAGTTGCTTCCGGTATTTCAATATTTTAAAAAGGACTACAATAAATATTTTTGTTCATATATCTTTGTGTGCTTGTGCGAATACTTTGGGTACTTTGCTAGACATTTTTGCCTATTATTGCATAATGTTAAATTTTTAGTTGCAAAATAAGACAAATAAAGTTGTATTTGCTTACTAGAGTGATGCATAATGAGTGAAAAAATTTGCTCATGACAAAGACTGACTGTCAGGGGTGTGAAATATTTTTCATGCTTCCTTCCAGGTCCCATGATCCAGGAAAAGGGTTAGAGTTAATACTTCTCTGAGCATATCTTTCCTGTTGCTTTACATTTTTAATTCATTGTTTAACAGATTCAAAAGTAAAATTAAATAAGATTAAATAAAAACAGAAATAAGTGAATGCAATTGTGTCCCAAAATGATAACTTCAGAAAGAATAAACAACAACTTTTAGATTCTAAATGCCTATTTTTGCAGTATATTTTGAGAAAAAATAAAGAGAACAACAAAAATTCTTGGATTTGAAAGTAGGTTTGTGGTTAGTAATGGTATTGATGATGTAATTCTAAAATAATTTTGTTTGCATTGTATACAGATTAAACTAATAAACATATACATATTTTTGTGAGCAAGGGTTTTCACCATGGCTAAGGAGGCGCAGACAGGGAAGCGGGTAGGAGGAACCCTGTGCTATTGGACTTGAATTAGAGATAACTGGATAAGCTTCTGTGTGGGGCTGGTAGGGTAAGAGAGTGTTTCTAGTCTGTACACTGAAAGGGCTGAAAAACAACACTGCCCTTCTTGTAGAGATGAGCACATCTATGACCCACATCTTGGTTTCTAAATACCTTTTTTTCACTAAAAAGAGTGAGAATTCCTCAGAGAAATAGCTAATTCTATGTCAGTGGTAGAGAAAATCCAAGACATTCCTGGAAAATTCTGTTGTGTTAGAAAGCAAAGACGTGCTCTAAGACAAATGGGGTCATGTCAAAAATGCATAGCTTGAAGGGACTCCCACAGGCCAAATCTGACAATAGTAGTATCAGCAAGAATGATGATGATACTGGGTGATAAGCTAGAAAATGCAAAAATGTGTGCAGGTACAATGATAGCACTAGAGAAAGAGGGAAACAGAAAGAAAAGAGGGAAAGGGGGAGTGAAGAAAAGTTTTTATTTCAAGTTGAAAGCCAGTTGTTAAATTAAGGCAATCCAACTATAAGTATCATTTTACAACTTGCAGTTTAGCAATTGTATGCAAAGCTGTTAGAGTACAGAGTGCAGAGTATTACCTGACCTGATAGTATCATTATAGATTACTTATTAATTTTAGAAGAGCAAAGTACTTTTATGAAGGAGAGATCTGGCCATGAATGTTAAGCAAATAATCAAACTAGGTACCACCAATAGGAAACACTGTATTCTTGCTGGTAGGATGTAGTTGAGAGGTACACAATGTTTCCTATGGAATACTGTAACTGAAATATTTAATCTGAATGTAACAATAAGGAAACAATTAGTATTAAACTAGAATATGGGACGCTCCACAAGACAAATGAACTGTTAAAGAAAAGGGCTGATAAACAGTGGCCCATCTGCAGAAATGAGTACACATAGAGCCCAGATCCTGGTTTCTAAGCACCCTTGCCCACTAAAAAGAGGGAGAGCTTTTTTGAAAAGTAGAAAAAAAGTAGGGGGATTGTTTAACATAAAAGGAGGACTGGCCAAATAGCTCAGCAGATTAAAGTGCCTGCAAGCAGGCTCAGGGACCAGGGATTCCATTCCTCAGCCTACTGTGCTGGCCCCACCCCCAGGGAGAGCTAAGACAGCAAGTGAGATTGGGTGTGATGGCACATGGCTGTAATCCCAGCTCTTAGGAGGCTGTAAACAGGTAGATCACTACGAGCCCAGTCTAGTAGTGAGCACCCTGAACACCCTGTAGACCCTTCCCTAAGATACAAAAATAAAAAATAAAAAGGTACTAAAGATATATGGCAGCTAAGGATAATGCTATAAAATGGTTTTGGGGAGCAACTGAGGAAATTTGAATATGGAGTGTGTATTATTTATTATTCCTTTAAAATTAATTGGAGAGAGGGAAAATGGAGAATTTTTTAATGAGTATAGATTTTGGTTTTGCATGCTGAGAAAGTTCTAGAGGTCAGTTATACAGTTGTGTGAATATGCTTAATATTAGTTACTCTTTTTTTTTTCTCTCCCTACAGTGCTGAGGATCAAACCTGGGGCCTCCTGCATGCTCAGCAAGTGCTCTACTGTTGGACCAATTCCCCAAGCCCTATACTCTTAAGAATGTCTCAGTCAGTAACATTTTTACTAAAGGATTTTGAGATGAAGTGTCATGCTAAACACAGCTCCCTTTCCAGTGGTTTAGCAGAAAACAAAAATGTGTAACTGTGTTAAAAGAAAGATGAATGAACACAAAACATTAACAGTTGTTTAGTCTGCATATCGTATTACTGTGGTTTGAATATTTGTCCTCTTCCAAACTCCTGTTGAAACACAATTGCCACTGTAATGCTTTTGAGAGGTGGACCTTAAAGGAGTTGTGACTTAATTAGGTCACAGGGACAGGATTAATGCCATCATCACAGGAAGGGCTTGCTTATAAATAAAAGGATGATGTTGGTCCTCTTTTGTCACTCTTTCATCCTCTTTTTGTCCTTCTGCCATGTCATAACCCAGCAAGAAGGCCTCACCAAATACCAGCACCTTGAGGTTGAACTTTACAGCCTCCAGAACTGAGTCTATAAATTTGTACTCATTGTGAATTATTTATTCTTAGATATTTTATTGTAGAGCACAAAATGGATTAGTATAGATATATAGCATGATAGGCGTATGTTCACTATTCTCTCTGTCTGCTCTTCTATACATATAAGAACTACATAATTAAAGAGTTGGAAAGAAGCAGAAATGTAGCTCAGTGGCAGAACAGCACCAGCCTAGCATGTGCGAGACCTTAGTTCAATCCACAGCACTAAAAAATAAAATTGGAAGAAAATAAGATTGTCACCCCAAATTATATCTTCCTTTAATTGTTATTTCTTTTTTTTTATGTAATTAGTACGCATCTACAGGGTCTCACAACACAGATCAGAGAATAGGTAGTGATTCTGCTGCTTTCAGCCTCCCAAGTGCTGGGGTCACAGGTGTGCACCACCACATCCAGTCTCAGCCGCTGGCTCGGTGTACCCTGAGGCTGGGGCTGGCATGGCACAGGAGATCAAATCCCAGTGCCTGTGTCTGCCTAAGCAGGCGCTTTAATCTGCTGAGCTATCTGGCAGGCCCTAGTTTTTATTTCTTTCATGACTGAGATTGGCTATTTTTCTTCATGATGAATTACTGATTCTCATTTAAATTTTGTGACTGGTTGGTATGATCCTTTCTCAGAAGAGGTTATCTTCGTTTTTTCCTCATCTATTTAGATGAACTATAGATGTACATACTAAGACTCTGGACTGTGTCACTATAACTGTCTTCTCAGGCTATTTTCCTATAATGTGGGGTCCAGGGTCTAGTCTGGATCTAAAGATGTCATCCAAGAAGGAACTAGGAAGAAATACATAACACCACACTGGTGCAGCATTTCTACCATACACATATAATAAGTGTAATAACTTCAAAAGTATAGATGATAATAAGATATAATAATTAGGAAGAGAAGAATTGTGTTTATTACCCTAAATTTTGACATACTTCACATTAGTTTCAATACTATCATTTGTGACTTAGCAAGGATATGTTTTGAGAACTATGTCAGTGGATGACTTCTTCACTGTGCAAGGGCCAGTGTACTCATATTAACCCACATGATATAGCCTACCACACACCTGGAAGATCTGGCATAGCCCATTACTCCTGGGCCACACACCTGTGCAGCAATTTTATGTACTCCACATTCTAGGATACGTAGGAGATTATAGTTACAATGGTGAGTAAATATTTGTGTATCTGAATATATATGGACAAGGGAAATGTACGGTGTAAATATGGCATAAAAGATAAGAAATGGTACAGTGTGTAGGGTACTTACGAGGAAGGGGTTTGCAGGGCTGTGAGCTGTTCTGGGTGAGTCGGTGATTAAAACTCATAACCCACCTGCCTCAGTTTGGGGGCAGGGATTACAGGGGTGCTATACCATGCGCTGCTGCTGCAGGCTTTGTATAGGACGTACTCTTAGATTACACTAAATTGATACTTAAAAATATATCTTTCTTTAGGAATAAGGTAACTTTAGGTGACTATAACTTTTTAACTTTATTAACATTTTAAAAATTTTGGGCTCAGGAGATAGCTCAGTAGAATAAGTGCTTTTCTGGCAAGCACAGAGTCCTTAGTTCAATCCCCGGTACCATGAAAAAAAAAGTTTAAAATTTGTTTAACTTGTTGACTCTTTTTTTAATAACATAGCTTAAAGCAAAAACATTGTAATGCTGTACAAACATATTTTCTTTATACACATTGTGTAAGCTTTTTAATTTAAATTAAAAAAATTTTTACTATTTATTTATTTGAAGACAGGGTCTTGTGTGGTGCAGGCTGGCTTTGGGCTCCTTTATGTAGTTCAGGCTGGCCTCAGACTCATGGTGATCCTATTGCCTCAGCCTCCTGAGTGCTGGAATGAGAGGTGTGCACTATTACATGAGGCATTTTGTTTTCACTTTTAAAAACTTTTTGTTAAAAAGCAAGACAGAAATATGCTCATTAGCCTTGCCCTACCCAGGGACAGGATCGTCAATATTAATTACTGTCTCCCGCCCTCCCCATCTTGTCCCACTGGGGGATCCTGTGAGTGAAGGAGGAGTAACATGCAGAGCTTCATCTCCTGTGAGCACAAGGCATCCTCCTGGACTCTCTCCTCAGACCTGCGGAGTCTCCTCCGGAGCACATGTCATTCTTCAGAACCATATCCTGGGTAGTTTGCTTAGTTTATTTGCTTTGTTCATCATTGATCTGCTTGTGAGCAGACTAAAACACTGAAAACATTTTTCTCTATGAAAAGAAGTGGCTATCCATCCTTCAAATTTTTAAGAAGCTTGTTAAAGTCTGCAAAGGCACCTGCTAAGCCACTTTGTGAGTTTTCTTGGAGAGTCTTCAGTTTTCTCCCCTGCAGTTTCCTTTTCTCTTGCCGCTTTGTTAGCTGTGCATTGCAGCTTCAGTAGTTAATTCTGCAGGAGTGTTCATCCACACCTGGCTCAAAATTGTTCCCCATCTCACCAAGAGCTTTATTTTTTCAACTTCATTCTTGCAAACTCCTTTGAAGTCAGGAATGAATCCCTTGAGTGTCTTCTAGGTGCGGTTTGTCCACCGCTTGGTGGCACATCCAGGTTCCCTTATGCAGTCGCAGATGTTGTGCTCCTTCCAAAGTTGCACCATTGTCCCCATGATCTTCCTAATGTTGTTTTCAGCTGCAGCAACAGCCCAGGCTGAGCACCTGATCATGTTAAAGTAGACCTTGAAGTCTGTCATAACTCCTTGACCCATTTGTTGGACCAGAGAGATGGTATGTGCCGGGAGACGCTTGGACATTAGGATGAAGATCACCAAAGGGGCAAATGTGGGAGAATCATCCATAGAAAGCAAAATCTTGAAAAATACTTTATTCTCCAAATAATGCTTTGCCATTCGTTAAGGCACAACAGTGCAGGAGGGCGTTTGGAAGAGAAGCTGTATTGCTTATGACATCATATTGCACCTGTGATACACTGGCAGTGTGAGATGCTTAAATGCTCTGGGCTTCTCACTGTGCCAGATCAAAAGGGTTTCAATTTGAAGCTTGCAATGTCTCCCTACACAAAACTCACATATTGTTTTTAAAGTCCTTGAAGCCCGGCACTGAGTTGGCCTCCTCCTGGGTAGCTCCTCCCAGGCACCATTTTCACCGTGGGGAGGTTGAATTGAAGATTCCCTCTGATGAGTAATTTTCCCCTCAATGAACCTATCTTCAGCCTCTTTCCCATCAGAATTCTCAGCCTTACCCTTGACTTTCACGCCATGTAATGACAGTTGATTCTTGTTTGTATCAGCCTGAGCTAGCAGTAAATATAGTAGTTGGGCTCAACATCAGGAACAACATTTTGCCTTGGCCATGAGTGACATGGTGCTAGGGAGGATATGCATCTGTGTCTTGTTTTGAGGTCAGTTCATTAAATGTTTCTCCACGCATGATACAGGGCCTTCTCAAGTGTTAGACTGGATGCCTTCAAAGGAACATAGTCTTTCACAGTTGCTCTCATTCTGTTCACAACTCTGATGGAAACATAACCATCACTGATTTTCTAATTTCATAGTCTTTACTCACTTGTAATTCTGTTTCCAGGTCAAACACTCAGTGTGGCCTCTCAAAGGCAAAATCAGCAGTGGATTTTGTGTGGTTATGGACTATGACAAACCAAATAAGACTGAATTAGGTACAAGAGCAAATGATGCAATTGGGAGACATGAGCTGTATGAAGCTGATTTTGATGGGCATGACACGGTACACTGACTCACAGTGAAGTTTTCCTTATGAGCAGGAGTACGCTGTAAAACAACCATAAAAGTATAATAAAGTAGATACATGAATAGATAGCATTTATTACCTGTATCTAGTATTACACAGTCTTCGTAAATACATGCCATACTTTTGCCCACCTGGAGGCACAGCAGATTTGATTATATAAACCTCACCACAAACCTTATGTGATGGTACTGTGATGGCCATGGTGCCACTGGGCAATGGGAAGTTTTCAGCTCTAATACAGCCTTATGGGGCTCCTGTTGCATGGGTGGCCCCTCCCTGCATAGTTTGCAGCATAGGGCGGTAATAGTAAATAATATCTGTGTTAATAGTTGGTTCATACAATTCCTGAAAATTTATCAATAGGCATTTGTGAGCCAGTCCAAACCAGCTTCTGCTCCAGTCTCTTTCTCTCTGTCTCTATCTTTATGCCTTTGT
>PVKA01012701.1:0-57097 GCA_004027165.1 Ctenomys sociabilis | reverse complement strand
GCCCCCCGCGCCTCTCTGTGTGCAGCATGCAGGCCACGGGTCGACGCCTCTTCCTGCAATCTCTGGGCCAGGCAACCTCGGCCTCAATGGGCCAGCAGACGCCTCGCCCAGCGGCCCTGGTGCTGCTCCTGGCTCTCTCTTGCTCCCGCTTGCCTTGGCCGCGCAGGATCGAGGTGGCCAGTCGTCTGCGAAGACAGAGACTTGTCATGTACGAGGCCTCATGCAGGTTCTGAATGAATAAGAGACTGGCTGAATAGGGCGGTGGGAGGAGAGGGCCGGGAGAGCAGCCAGAATGCAAACCCGCTGCTAAAGCAAGCGTTCTGCCACAGGGAAGACGGGAACTAGGAAGAAACACCTCGAAGCACTTGTAAGCCCAATGCAAGTTTGGCTCAGGTTGGGGGCCTCAGGGCAGTGATCACCAGTTCACCTGCAGTGTGACTCACTCAGCCCGGGCTTCTCGTCTGCTGCTGGTTTACATTTAATGCCATCCCGGTCGATGTCACAATCTGAGCAATGTCCAGTCCTCGATGAGACCTGCAGAATCTCATAGCTTCAGTGTTGTTGATCTTCAAGTATTGGGAAAATTCAAAGGGATTTCTAAACTAAAATTTCTGGTTTTTTTTTTTTTGTGTGTGTGTGTTTGTTTGGTTTTTGCCATACCAGGGGGTGAGCTCAGGACCTTATGGTTGCCAGGCAAGTATTATTCCACGGAGCTATCTCCCTGGCCCTGAACAAAAATTTCAGTTCTGCATCTTACCCATTGTCAATCATACATGCGTCCTTATCTAGCTAGGCTTTTTCTTTCTTAAAATTAATTAATTTTAATCAAAAAATATGAAATTCTAGTTAAGATTTCTTATCAGATTTCTCAGGCATTATAGTAAAATGTCAATATCACAAATAAGTTATAATTTTCTTCAACTAGGGACCATAAAAACTGGCAACTCCAAAGTTCATAGGAGTGTAAATTTAGATTTCTGTCTAGTTATTGCCAAAATACACTGTGAAAATACTTAGAATCTCACCTGAAGAACACAGAAAAAGAATGAAATAAAACCCTCATCAAGCTTTGTGGAGATTCTTTGGTTTACCACAAGCTGCTTAGTTCTTTTGCTTTCAAATTTTTCATTTGCTCTGACTTTTTATTATTTTATCATAAAATGTCTCAGTACAACCATCTTCAGGTTTATTTCATTTGTAATTTTTAAGTTTTACAATGTGATGTCCATATTCATCTCAAGGTCTGGGTATTTCTCAGCCATTAGTTCTTTAAATGAGCTCATCTCCCTTCTCTTAGTGCTGTAGTGCACAGATAGATACTGGCTCACTTGAGGGGCCCATAAGTGCTGCAGGCTTTCTTTACTCCCTTGTATTGTTTTCATTGTTCCTCTGACTGTAAATTTCAGAGTCTGTCTTTGACCTTGGTTCTTTCTCCTGTCTGTTTGTGAGCGCCACGAAGGCTGTCTCCTGCATCTTCTATTGAAGACACGCTCTTCAGCCTAGTATTTCCGTGTGGTTCTTCTCGATGATTTTGCCTCTTCTTCCAACATCTCTTTTTCACTCGTATCACTTTCCTGCCTTTGTTCCATTGTCTGTTTCTGTATCCCTGCTACTTGCTCAGCGCTCCTAAGACAAGGAACTGTTTTAATTATTTTCCAGACAATTCCTAAATCTCTGTTTCTTGAAGCACAGCTTCTGGAAGCTCTTTGTGTTCCTTTGGTAGGGCACGCTGCCTTCCCTTTGCCTGCTTCTTGAACTGCCACAATGCTGTCTTCTGAAAGATGCAGTCAACTCCTCACAAAGATGCGGTTTTAGGGCAGGAACCTGTGATGTATTTTCTTTGTTGTCTTCATAGCTGCTGGCTTACTTCAATAGTCTTTAGCAGTCTCAAAAAATGTTTTATCCAATTTGATGTACATCCATTTTTCCTGGTAGCTGGAAGAAATGGAGAAATTGAAAGAAAAAATAATATTGACAATAAAACCAATATTGGTAATCTATTGCAAAGCATAAAATCCTTGGTCTAATTAAAGGGTGTGTCTCTACCAAGAAACACAGAAAGGATGTTACACAATGAATTCATTATTAAATGTCCAGTGTGTACAGGACAGAACAAAATGACATGAGTTAAGGTTGTGAAATAGCCTCTGTGTGCCTCATTCTCTGGCAGTCTCCCCTGAGCTCAGTTCCCTTGAGACATCTTTGTTTTCCTTGCTACATGTGGAACTCATTTTAATTTTGTAGGAAGTAAAGCCGAGCCATGTAAATCTCTTATTTCCCAAGTCTCCACATGTGTGTAGCTTCCGCTCTTCTGTCCAATCCTGTGCCAGTGATGAGCGAAGAAATCATGCTTCATTTTTCAGAGATGAAATAAGGTTAAGTGGGCTCCATGACACTGAAACTTAGGCTCTCAACAGCTGGCTCAATCAGATGTGTTTGGGTGATAAAGTGGCTGAGATAAGTTTGGAAATATCTTAGTTGATAAGATTGTTGCAAATGGATTTACACTAGATTTTCTGTAGGTTTCAAGAGGACAATGTCTCATCTAACATCTTCGCTGCTGTCCCTTCTATACACTGAAGAGGCCTTGCCTAAATAAGGGGCTGAAGGGTGATGACATTCCCAGTACTACATAAGAAAAGTTTGAAAGATACTTCTGAAAATCCATTCATCTGAGCTCTTCCCTATGTCTTTCCTTGCTAGTGTCTCTGTCATAGTGAGAGTTGTTACCAGTGATGTTACAGGTAGGACGATGTAGATGTAGTTTGAAGAAATTATGCTAGCTTCAAAAAGAGAAAAAATATTCCAACTTTAGCAAACCAGATTTTTTTCTTTAGTATGTTACCAAGGAATCTTAATCAAGCATCATTTTTAGAGAAATATTTGTGTTGTCAGCTTCAATTCACTATAAGAAATACCTCTATAATGAACTTATAAAGTAAAAAGTTTTATTTTGGTTCATAATTTGGGAGCTTCCAATTCATCATCACTTGGCCATGCTGCTCTCAGCCCTGTGGAGTAGCTCATCATGAGCAGTAGCTCATGACCAAGCAAAGTTATCTCATGGCAGAGAGGCAAGGGAGGGGAAGAGGAAGGGGCCAGCCCTCACATCCTCCTTCCAGATCACGTCTCCAGAGGGAGAGGAGGAGGAGTGGGGTCCCACTGTCTACTTTCAGGTCATTCCCCCAGAAAAGGAGAGGGCAGGACCACACTATCTCTTTCCAGGTCCTGTCCCCAGAAAGGAAGAGGAGAGGCCTGGGTCCCACTGTCTCCTTCTGGGTCACATGCCCAGGGACCGTGGGTCTCCCACTGGACCCCACCTCTCAAAAGTAAGGCTCTACCATGTCCACATTGTGTCAGAGACTGTAGACCTGGGCTCCAACACATGGGGATTTGGAGAATTCCAGATCTGAAGTATAATATAGAATGTTCCTCAATATAAGTGACATATACTTTTAAACATTTCATAGAATGCATTTTCAGTAAAGGACCCTGATAATGTTTTAGCTGCCTTAGCACTAACACTTGCGCGCCACCCTTTGGATGTCCTCTCCTAGCATAACATCCATCTTCATCACAGCAGCTGTAACATTTCCAGCTGACTGCATCCCCTGCTAAGCTATAATTTCCATGACGTCAGGACCTGGTGCTCATACACCCACTTTACAGTTATTATTGAATTCTTCAAGTATAGCTAGTGAATACATAAAAATAATCATTGAGTAAAAATTAATCATGGAAACACGATATGTTTGGTAATAAAGGAAACTAAAAACTGCATCTTGGCTTAACCTCAAGTCACTGCAGTGTGATGTCCTTGAACAGTATGCCTTACAGAGAATAGTTCTGTAAGATTTTAATAATTAGAAAAGAACCTCCCCCACTCCCACCACCACCTATTTCCTCCATAGCAGTTGGGAGAGTCGGAAGTCGCTGGGGTGGGCTAACACTCTGGCTCCTCTGCTCTGAGACTGACAAAGGGCACTGCTAGGTGTGTGTGGCTACAGTGCAGGTCTCTGAGTGTGGAGAGAGTTCCACATCTCAGATCTTGCTGCTCAGAGGTGGGCTTCTCAATCAGCTCCTGCAAAAACAGAATTCCGCCCTGGGAGTGGCCGTTAGAGCACAGCATGTCTGTGTGTTTAATGCAGTCCCCTTTTACATTCATTTGCCTCGACCTGATAGTGTTTCTTCTCATGTTCACAACTCAGTGCAGAAGACAGATAAGAACTCGAGAAGAGGCCATCGTGAACCAGCGTGCAGGAGGGAGCCTTCTGGCACTGCAACAGTCCTATGAAGAAGGCTCTGCTGTCCCCACTTTGCAGACAAGGAAAGGAGGTCAGAGAGGCGAAGCCAGCAGCTTGCGCTGTGGGAAGGTGCGAGCCGAGTCAGGGCTTTCTGGTCTCCAGGTCCAAGATTCTGCTGTGGATTTCATCACGCTGAACCACGATGCTGATGTGGCCCCAGCAGCAACATGAGCAGCGTGCTCAGAGCGGGGTCACGGCGGTACGTAAGCGGCGAGAGCCACCGGCCTTGCTGCTCCTCGGCAGAGCTCGTGTGCTTTTCCTTGGCATCCCAGTTGCCTATGACACTGGCTGTTTCTTTCACCTGTAAACTCTTTGAAACACACCCTCTGCCTTGATGGTTCCTCTGTGTTACTCAGCTTTCCCAGCGCCAGAGCAAAAGACCCACATTTAAAGAGGACAGGTTGAACCTGGTTTACATTTGAGGGCTTTTCACTTCATGGCAGCCCGCGAGCAGGAGGAAGAGAAGTGTGGGAGGGACCCCCAAAGTCAGGACCCCCACGGGACGTATGTCTCCCACCAGGCTTCTCCTTCAAACTTCACATTGAGCTCTCAGCTCAATGGCACATTGGTGAATGAACCCTCGCATGCGCACAGTGCAGCACAGGGGAAACGAACCCACATATACGCACAGAGCAGCACATGGTGAATGAATCTAGGCATGCGCACAGCGCAGCCTTTGGTGAATAACCTACACATGCGCACAATGCTTCCATGCGCCAATCACCTTTTGAAAGCCCAACCTCAAACCCATAAGCTGTAGAGGGACACTCTAGATTTAATCCCTAATACCCTTGAATGCGCTCTGGCAGATGCCCCTTGTTACAGCAGGACTACTCTTGTCGAAAACAAAGCTCAAGAGCAAGGAATACTTATTTTGAGTTCCTGATTTATGACAGATAGGATTCTAGCAGATTTAGTGTGTGTGCACGTGGGCATGGGTGAAAATACCTGACAAAAGTCCTGAATGGCAAATAAAACTCGGTCTGGAAGGGACACAACACTAGACAGGGATACGATACACGACACAGCCTACAGAAGCGGAGGTGAGAGTGGCTTGTGATTCCGAGGGTTCAGTTTATGCTCAGCTGCTCCAAGGCAGAACTGTTGCAGTGGAAGGGCCTGGAGGGGCACAGCTGCTCGGTTTCTGGCTGGGCCTAGAAGGACCGTTGCAGAAAGGCTCCGCCCACAGACACAACTTCCAGGGACCGCCCCAGGACCATCGCCTCCCCTGGGCCCACTTCCCCTTGCACCCTCTGCTCAAGCATCAGGGGAGTAGCTCCCTGAGGGGCACAGTGGGCCTGTTGCCTCTCCAGAAGTCTCTCCATCCAGTTAGGGTGACAATTTAGATGAGCCAGAACAAATACCTTGGATATGAGTAGAGACATGTCAGCTGAAATACTCTCACAGACTACTTGTGGTGTCGGATGATGGTGCGAAGGCAGAGAAGAGATTGGAAACTATGGCACAAAATTATGCAGCGCTACCCTGGCGCTAAGAACCATTTTTGGTTGGTCCTTTAGTGCTGCTCCTCTATAAACTGTGTCCTTCAGCCCCTTTTGGATGGAAATGTTCACCTTTTTCTGATGACTTAATATAATCCTTTCAATTAACCACATGTATTTTATATTAACTACATGTATTTATATGCACTGCATGTTTCCCATCTTTACCTTTAAACTCTGTGGAGGGCTGGTCAAATAGCTCAGCAGATTAGAGTGCCTGCAAGCAGGCACAGCAGCCAGGGATTCAATCCGTGCCAACCCTGCCCCCGGGGCACACTGAGATGGCAATTAAGACTGAGCGTGGTGGCGCGCACCTGTAATCCCAGCTCTTGGGAGGCTTTAAACAGGCAGATCACTACAAATCCAATCGAATAGTGAGATCCTGAACTCCTTGTAGACCCTTCTCTAACATACAAAAAAAAAAAAAAAAAAAAAAGAGAAATTGTGGATAAAACATAAATGTTTTACATGAGATTTAACTATATGTATTTTATGGTTTGTGTATATAATTTTCTCATATATTCTTTCAATTTTCTCCTACTCCTTTCTAAGATATTTTTAACCTTTTTCCATCCAAATGGGGCTGAAGGACACAGTTTATAGAGAGTTGAGTATCTCTCACTTATTTTTTAATGTATTTTGTCAGGTAGGAATGCATTTAAGTGGAAGCTGCTTTAAGCATATTTAGGATAAGTCTGAAAGACATCTCTGCATAGCCAAGTGAATAAATGATCAAGTACAAGAACGAATTACCACTGTGTGGCCCACGGTGTGGTCATCTCCAAGCTCTTCTCCTTCTTGGCAGCTGCTGGCTGAGTCCATGGGCAGTAAATGGACTGAATTTGCTTCTGGGCTGCAGATCTCTGACTCTGATGGCTTGGAGAAGAGAGACTCCTGTGGAGCTGGCACTGAGTTCCACATACAGAAAATTCTTCCCACCTAACAAAGTATTCTCGGTTTTCATAGACTTGAGGAGAGGTAGCTTCCTTTCGTGCGCTGTTCATGTTCCAGTGTGCACATGTAGGTGTTGGCATCCTCCAGGACCCTGTGCTCTACCTCACAGAGCCATCAGAATGCAAGTCTTGGGCTGCTTCAGATGTCAAATGGAAAAATGCCATATGAGGGATAAGTAAGGGCAGAATTAATTTAGGAAACAGCTCTAAATGCTGAATTTTTGTAATATATAGGGAAAAGTTTAGCAAAGGGCATTTAAGGAATCTTGACAAGGTCAGTACAAGATGCAAGACCAAGAGGGAGGAGCCAGGGGGCTAGCAAAGCGCAGCTGGGTCCTCCACGCTCACACACAAAATCCTCCCTCACTAAAGCCTGCGCTGGATGGGCCAACAGACGTCATTCTTTCTTTCCTTCTTTCTTTCTTTTATTATGTAAGACTTTTTTTTTAAAACAGGTGCTTGCAGCTGATTGATTTTTTTCAAAAAAATCAAGTTGTAAACTTTTATTACAAATTATAAATGAAGTTGTTAAAAAATCTCTACTTGATCAGATATAAAACAATTTTAAAAGCTCTAAAGGTGTATTGAGAAAAAGCAGGCTTTAAAAAATGTTTGTCATTACCAAAAAAAGACCTGGTCAGAGGTGAAAGCAAGCACTTCAGGTCTTCAGTGCCACCCTTCGCTCAATTCTCCCTGCTGGGTTTCCCGTCTGTTTCTTCTTGCTGGATGACTGACCTGGACATGGGTAGAGATGTGCAGCCAGCGTTTACTAGGGCTCAGGGTTGGCCAGCTCGCAGCTGGTGGACCAATGGCTTTGTCTCTTTGCCACCTTGATGTTTAGGGCTTGCTGGTGCCTGTGTCACTAACTGAAGTTGTGGCTGTAGGACACTGTGATGGCTGCCGACTTCAGACATTGACCCCTTGGTTTGCCTTATCCCTTTGTTGCATCCTCTGTAGGCTGCCTTTGTCGAGGGGCCCCCTGTGGAACTGTGGCCTAAGCCTCAAATTGGTTGTATTAGTTGAAGATTTAGTGTTTGGGAAGCACTTGCTGAGCTTGGAGAGGCTTGAGGAGTAGAAATACCATTGTCTTCCACAAGTGAGCAAGGAGACAAGTCTGTAGGCAGCCACAAAGCCCCGGAAGAAGCACAGGGAGAAGATGCTCTACTCTAAGCACTTACTGATTTAGGCGTCTCTCTACCAACCTCTCCCTACAGAAGAATGTGCATTCTGTGGGGTGTTGCTTTGTTTTGTGTCTTCTGTACCCATATGATACCTTGTACACAGTAAGTGCTTTACAAACAGTGGTCAGAAGAATAGATTAGTGAGTGATAGAAAGGAAAAGAAATAAATTGCAGTAAAAAGACTAATCATAATTCCCTCTGGAGGGGTTACAAGCTCTGTACAGTGGAGATAGAAAGATGGTTGTTGCAGCCCAAGGGAGCCAGTGGCACAGGCATGCCTGGAAAGTGGGGTCTTCTGGCAAGTGTAAAAGCAGAGTAAGGTGGTGACCAAATGCACACATGCCAAGAGCAAGCTGGACTTACAGTACAGAAACTTGAAAGAGACTTAGCCTATAAATTAATAGAAAGGAAGCAGACATCTGGTTGTAACCTGTGCTTGCCTTGTCACCAGACATCACAAGGAAGAGCCTTGCTTGGCTTCCGTTTTTAGGCCACAGATGGCTGGCTCCAAGTGGGAAGGCATGGTGGAAGGGGTGGGGAGGCGGCTGCTCCAGCTTGGAGGCCAGAAAGCAAGGAAAAGGAGGAGCTGGCAGGGCTGAGCACTGTCCTGGCTGTACCCATGACCCCTGCTCCTGACAGCACGCAAGCTGTGAGCCACATCTAATCTCCTTCCAAACATGCGAGGTTTGGGGGGCTTCTTTAGGTCTAAACCACGGCAGTGTTCTGTACAGCACGTACTCTGCAGCCACATAAATGTTGGAGCAGTCTTAGTCCCAGGACCCCAGGGTGCCCAAATCCTTCCTTGTGTGCACAGACCCTGGTGCAAGTGGTACAGTGCTGCACTTGACTTAGGCGCATACTTACAATTATTCCTGGGCTACTTTTCCTGCCTCATGTACTTTGAATGCTGTGTGAGTAAGTTGTTAGCTTGCACAGCTCAGAGAGCAACGAGAGCACAGTAGAGCTGAGACACAGATGTGGCCCTTCAGACTGTAACTCATGCACACCAGCAACAATGTAAGTATGCATAATGAGGCACAAAATACATAGAAGTGTTTCCAGCCCAGAGCTGGGTCTTCCATGGTGGTGAACTCTGTGGGTATCAGCAGTTGGCTCTCCATGTACTGTTACAGATCTGCGCAGACCCCTTCAGGCACCGTGCAGTAGAGCCAGCCCTCCACCTCCTGGGCAATCACAGGCATAGTCCGATTCTACAGTGGCTTAACTCAATGCCAAGGGCCGCTTCCCAAGCGCTTGTTGCCCAGTGCACGGGGCTCATGCTGGGGCCTGGTGCATGTACACACGAGTCCTGCCCTGTCCGCTGGCAGTTGTAGAAACACGGGCCTGCCTTCAGGCCCAGTGCACCAACCACTCCAGGCTCTGACTCAGCCTCTGCAAGAAAGCTTTTTTCTTTTACAGCTGTAAAAAGCCAAAATTGAATAAGACCATCTGTATTTCCATAATTTTGTGCTTAGCCATCTTCTTGGGGAGCCAAGATTTCAGCTCAGAAAGAAAAATGTCCTTCAGATTCAAGGACAGGATGACCTCAGACAGGAGGTGACCGCAGTGTCCTCAGAGGCCAGTTCCTGGGCCTTTGTATGTCTTCTCCCTGCCTGAACACATCACTTATGGCCTGATACTTCATATCAAATCTGGGTTCTGTCCTGGCTTGCTCCCTGGGAAGCAGGTGGAGGTCTCTGGTATCATCATAAAATATTGCCAATTAGTTTGAAATAAAATCATTGAGGTCAAGATTCTTCTCCAAGGGGTGAGAACTTTGCATTGTGTACCCCAGAGTTCTGGTGTCTGTAGGGTGCTCCACCCTTAATATTATGATTAACAGTTAAATACAAGCATGGTCAATATGCACTGTGAGACACACCATTAGGTAGTTTGATCATTTGCTTAAAAATTGACAATTTTAAGCAGTTAATGAATGCTTACTTTTTTTCTTCTTTTTAATGTCTTATGTTATTTCTACCAACTTTGCAGGTTTATATCTGGTAACCTAAACAAAGAATTTGAAGGTACTGCAGCACAACTGTTGTTGACTTCCTATTACTTTGTTTAATAAGATTTTGTATCATTTCTAGTTTTTTTTCTCTTTTGTTACTGTTTTGCACTTTTTTTTGGCGGAACCAGGGATTGAACTCAGGCCTTTGTACTTGCCAAGGAAGTATTTATTCTACTGAGCCATCTCCCTGGCCCCTTATTTTTCACTCTTTAAAATTAAAAAAAAAGATTTTTGCCATACTTTGACCAGGAAAAAAACTGACAGATTCGTATTATTTAAAACAAACAGTTATGCTTGATAATATATATATAGTTAGAGGACACAAAATTGCACAAGAACCCTTTTCAAAATTAATTACAGATAATTATTCTTTCTCTTAATCTATTAATGTGGCAAAATTTGTGAATCTGTGTTTGTACACATGAATTGAATTTCTCGCTACCAAAATTCAACAAGGAGCATTGGTTCTCTTTTTTCCACCCCCACACACATATTTTCCCTTTCCATAGAAAACTGATACTTAGCTTTTCTTTGAGATAAAATATTTTGTAGCTGTGTACGCAAGCAAATACTGACCCAGCCGTCAACCCCACTGCCCCCTGGCTTTGGCCTTGGCAGCGTGTGGAGGGATTCCTTGAAAGGGAGCCTGGGATCTCAAGGACCTCAGCGTCACCCTGGTCTCTGACAGGAGGCCAGTGACCTGCAGGTGGCCAGTGACCATGGTGACAGGGCAGAGGGAACAGGCCAGATCCACATGGAAAGCCACAGGAGATTCCACCCACCTGCTGGGGCTCCCGGCGGCCTCTGTTCCTCCGAGCACACTGGCCCTCGCCTGTGCCCTCTCCTCTCCGCGGACCCGTGACTTTTCTCCTGGGCGTTGGAAAGAGGTGATCCTGGGCAGAGGGAGGCCCAGCCTCTCAGCCCTGCCCAACTGAGAATGTCAAAAGCGTGGGCCAGGCACCCTAAAGGGCAATATCATCTACCAAGAGGCCCGGTGCTTGATCGACAGCTGACGGTGAAATAAATGGAAATGAAATGCTAAATCATTAGTGAGGAAAATGGATTTTACACTTGATGTTTTGATATCTAACCCTGGGATTGGTAGGAAAGGTGTATGCGCACATTCACACGTTTGCGCCGGTGAGCTCGCCTCATCTGGTTCTAGGAAGAAAGTGCATAGAGAACGTGACAGCCTCGGCACACGCGAGGTGTAGGCTTCTAACAAATTTTATTCTCAAAGAATACAACTATGGTTTCTAAGATCAATGGATTATTAAATAATTTTCATCTCATGGTAGGCTATAAATAATTTCAACACGTATTTAAAGATGATAGAAAAAATACAGATGATATCATTTTATATCTAAAATTGATGTTTGAAGAAGATACTGACACAAAGCCATTCAACACGGAATTGAAGTTTCAATGGTTTTGTGTGTGTGTTCAATGGTGCCGGGGATAGAACCCTGGCCCCTGTGCTTACTAAGCAGATGCTTACTCTGCTGAGCTATTCTGCCAGCTCTGGGAATTGGAGTTTTAAAATGAGGTTAAACAAGTGAACTGAAAAAAATAAAAAAGAAGAAGTGAACTGGCTGACATTTTTGACATAGTATGCTAATAAATTAAAAAAGAGAATAAAATCAATAAATAACTTGCAATTTTTATTCTATATAATAACAGTGATTACAAGATAATAAGAGTTCAGCCCATAAAATTTCTAGAAACGAACATGCTTTCAGGAAAGTAGCAGAAAAGAAAGCAATGCTTGTTGAAAGATGTATTTGTTACACTTAAACATATAAATTAAACTGAACTAGCTGGTGCAGTGAGCCCGACCCCAACCACAACCCTGAATAGCTGCTGTGCAGCTTGGTGAGTTGGTTTCTGCACGGTGGAGCCAGGGCAGGGGACTCCGCGGCCTAGGCCGGCTGGCAAGGGGGCGGCGCTGCCCACAGAGGCGCAGAGCCCCGCGGACGGCCTTTGCAGCTGCTGGGGGCAGCGTGGCGTCTTGCGTTCTCTCCCCAGTGATGGGTGCTTTAGTTGAAAGTTTATGCTAGTAACAGAACAACCGAATAGCAGGTTTCCAGGTCAGCAGCGAGGAGAGCGCCTGGGCTTTGGTGTGTGTACGAGCTTATTCTATGTTGGGCCCGCAGAGCCTGTCTCCTCCACCGAGGCGCGGCGGGCCAGGGGAGCTCCTGGCCAGGGGTTGTTGCTCCTGCCTTACGACTGCTTTCAGGTGTTTCTTCTTGTCTCTCAGCCTGGCTTCAAATGCAAGGCCCTCCTGTGTTGGGCTAGGGATATTTTTCCAAAACCACTGCTTATACTTTTCTTGTTAGAAAAAAAAAATAAAAAAGAAGACAGTAAAGGAAAAAGGTTACTTTTCTTTTGAATATGATTTTACGTTTCATAATATGAATTTTTGTTGTTTCTTTTTTTTTTTTTTTTTTTGCTTTTAAAGAGATGTTTCTTTTGTTAGAGTATACATGGCCATTTGATAAAATATTATAATCCTTTCTTAAAAAGTTGCCCTGAGCTTACCTGTTGCTTAGCCACTGTTTCATTAGTGGTGTTGGGTGTGTGGTCAGGGTTTTGCATCTCAGGTTGCCTTGGGGTCCCTTTCTTAGGTGATCTCTAAAGCCCTGCCCCTGGAAACCTCACACATGTGCATTGGAAGGTTTCTGGAGCAGCAGGTGGGGTGACAGGCAGAGGGATGGGGAGCTCTGTGGTGGGCTGTGGGTGTTCTTGTGTTTTTCTTCCACATCTCTCAGTTAACTGCAAATCGGGTCCAGAGTGCAGTCGGAGGCCTTTGAAGCCTGGTGCAGCTCTGTGCTGTTCACTAATAGGCCATGGGCTGGTGCACACCTGGCTCAGGAAGCTCCCTCTCTGCCACACTCTCCCTGCCCAGTGCAGCTGAGCCCAGCACAGGGGCTGCAGCAGCTGAAGATGTCCTGGGAGATGGTGAGGACACCATAGTGATGGGAGGGTGACGGCCCAGGAACAGAACAAGCCCTGTGTGAAGACAGGAAGTGACCCTCACTAAGGAGCAAGCCCAGAGCCAGCAATGGGAGGCAGTGTGCAGGGCCAGGCTCCCAAGAGAGCAAGCAGATTGGTACCCAAGGACCAACACCAAGTGGAGCCCATACACTCCAAGCCTACTGGCAGGAGCTGGGAGGCCAGGGCTGGGCAGGAGAAGCCCAGGAGCTCAGTGCCACGGCTCCCCAGCTCTGCCACCCCTTGGGAGCAGTCAAGTGCATGGAAAGTGCGTGGAACTTGGAGGAGGGCAACACTCTGCATTGGAAGCCACCCTGTGCCAGAAGTCCTTGGTGAGTTAGGGCAGCTGATTGGGGTTGTGTCATTTAGAGTGATTTTATGATGCTATCCCTGCAACTCTAGTAGTTCATTATTTGAAAATTAAACTAGCCAGGATTACCTATCTTGGTAAATAATTTACCATTTTTCATTTTAATGAGCTACATCTTCTTTCTGGTTATAAATGGAAAGTATATAGACTAAATTCGGGAAACAATCCAAAAGCCATCTGCACCTTTGCACTGAGAGCTCTGGTGTCAGCTTCCACACTGTCCCTCACGTGTTGCCTGGAAACTTTGGGGTGTGAAGTCACACTGGGTGTGCTGAAGCAGCATGGTTCACACTTGCTATTGTGTCAGACCATAGGAAGGCTGCATGGTGAATGTGCCTTGGAGGTCGTGTAATGCCCTGTTTATTCGTGGGCCCTCCTTCCATTATCTACAGCCAAATAGGAAGGCCTTTCAATGTTGCACTGGTTATAAACAGTCCTAGCCTGGAGAGGGGGGGCTGCAGTCTTTGTCCACATTTCACACTATCTTAGCATAGATCATCCACAAGTGAAAGTACAGAGTCCATAGATGTGAAAAAAACTGTCCTTGTCCATGTTGTCAAGATCCCTTTTGGAGAATGCACTTCTCAGCTGCACATGGAGAGCACCTGGCAGCCTTGGCTGTGTCCCTTCCGGGGCGCCTGCTGCTGTTGCGCTGGAAAGCGCCTCCCTCTTGGCTGCAGTTCTTGGAGCTGGGGTGCTGACACAGTTCCTATGGACATTAGCCACTCATAATCCATTTTATGTCCTTGTGTACTGATGGTTTGGATAAACTATTTCAATAACAAAGAAAACTAATAAACATGCTAAAATAGCTGCTGGGTAGCATCAGAGCTCCGGTATTCAGGAAAGCTCTGAGCTGGACCCTTGGAAGCTGTCCCCGGTGGTGAAGTGCTATCGTGCAGCCCCAGCAAACCCTTAGTGCTGCCTGGAAGGGCCTCATTGCCTCCACTGGGTTAAGTCCTCTCCACATGCAGTGCTGGCCCCTGTGCCTCTGCATAGTGCTGGGCCCATGTCCAGGGCACTCCATGCTGTGCTGACCATGCAGGGCAGGTGACACTATGAGGCCTCAGCTCAGAG
Source organism: Ctenomys sociabilis (assembly GCA_004027165.1). Classification (NCBI taxonomy): domain Eukaryota; kingdom Metazoa; phylum Chordata; class Mammalia; order Rodentia; family Ctenomyidae; genus Ctenomys; species Ctenomys sociabilis. The sequence continues at coordinate 42,705 of PVKA01012701.1, read as the reverse complement.
TGGGACGTGGAGGGGCAGTGAACACCGCGTCTCCTGGACGACCACAGAGAACAGGTCCATGAAGACCCTTGGAGCCGTGGCAGGCATCACCCAGCCAGGCAGAGCGTCCCCCGTTCCTCCCTCCCCCATTTCCTCTTGCCAGTGTGTCCTCTCCCTGCTTCCTCCTCCATGACAGCAGCGCATGAGCCTTAGGAAACAGCCCCAGGTGGGGCTTACAGCCCAGGGCTGGACTGTGCTGTAGGGACTGGACCCTGCTGTGCTGAGTGGGGGGAGGGGCTTGACTGACAGCAGCACTGGTAACCTGGAGGACGGTGGGGTGCTGTGGTCAGAGAAGGAAGCGCTGGGCCATGCCCTGGGACAGGGCAGGAAGGAATGGCAAGCCAGAGGTGGTAGGGGTAACCGCTGTAAGAGCCAGGGAGATTAGACGTGATCTGTGGCATCCACTGCCTGGACTGAGCACACTGTGAAACCCTGCAGGGCTGCCGGGTATGTGCTGCCGCTGCTGGACCGCAGGGAGGACAAGTGCTGGGCTCTGCAAGGAAGGGAAGCAGACTTGCAATAGGGCTGGTGAGGGGTGGGTTCAGAGCCGTGGCCTGGGATGCCCCTTAATTCCTCCGGGCCACACTAACATCTGCCCTTCATCTGAGCCCCTTGGTTTGCACAGCTCACAAAGATTTCATCTGGGGCTCTTGGGAGGTGAGGGCATGCCGGGGCCTGCTGCTATCACTTGCTTAGTGCCTATGAGCTGGGCTCGCTCCTGCTGGGAGGAGGGCTCAGGCCTGCGGAGGTGGGTCTCGGCAGGTGTGGTAGCACCTGCGACCCGGAAGGCTGTGGGGTGCTCATCGTCCTCCCATGCCGCCCTGCCCCGGAGCCACCTGACCATGGACAGAAACCTCTTTGAACTGTGAATCAGAATCATCCTTTCCTCCTTTGGCTTGCAGGTGTCCAGTGCTGGGTTTCTGGATCACAAGGGAAGCCTCTGATTCTCCACAGATAATGTGCCAGCCTAGGACATTTGCCAAGTTTAGTGTATGAAGTATATTTTTACTTTACAGAATTTTCAACTTATGATAGGTTTGTTAGGATGCAGCCTCAGCACAAATCAAGAAGCATCTGGAGGAAGAGACTGCTGCTGATGCAAGGAGACATGAAGAGAGGAGTTGACAGAGCAGGTACAGAGAAGGCCCGTGTGTGAGGGGCCCCTCGGGGAGAGGCGCAGGACAAGAAGGCTGACTGCAGTGCCGGCTGCAGGCTGCACCCATGGGTAAAGTTAAATCTTAACCTTTAGTTAAAAGCGGTCCATACAAAGATGAAACCCATGCACATTGCTGGCCTGTTGTGTGATATACATACATGCAACTCCTATAGAACCAACAGGAGAACACGTGTGTCATCAGGGACAGGCAATGCCTTAAATGCCTAAAAATACTGCTGTGGAAAGCAGTGCTTATGGCAAGATCACGTTAAAATTGAAGCATTTAGCATGACAATGAAACATGGTTCACTGCGTCAAGGAGACAGATGGAAGACACAACTGGCTGACAAAAAACTTGATCCCAAACATGTAAAACTCCTAAAAGTCTCTATAACAAGGAGGCACAAACAAATAGACTAGCTGCACCTTCATTGAGGTGGCTGCAAATGGCCAAGCACTTGTGGAAGGTCAGCCACATGTGTGAGGCACAGGGACGGCAGGCTAGGACCCGTCTGGCCCTCTGTACACACGCTGAGCCAGCCATGAAGGGCTGTGCTGACAGTAAGCACCTGCAAGCGCACCATGCTCTGTTCTCTGCCTATGGGAGTGCAGGCTGGGACGTCACTTGGGAAAATGGTTTCTACCGTCTGGGAGGCTGGATTCATGCACATCTTAAGTAGCTGAGATTCCATCACTAGACTTCAGCCCAAGTGAAATGACACACGTGTCAACGCTGTAAATAAGGGTGTAAAACACCAACTTTGTCTTTTTTTAGGATGGCATACTCGCAGTGGGGACTTGGAGCACACCGTGAAGGCCAGAAGCCTCCCATCCTGGTGGAGCTTGGGCCTGTGTTTGTCCATAGGAGACACTCCATGGACGGAGGCTGAGTGTTCCCCAAACACCAGCCCCTGCTCAGAGAGTGATGACCAGTAAGTGGCTTTCAAAAGCCTGGAAGAAAGACAACTCAGCACTGCGTACTGCTCCACACGCTTGTTCTTGTGATGCCACTGACAGAGCCAAGGCCTTTGCCCTGAGCTGCGCCGCTAGACACTTCCACAGAAGTTGAGAGCTTGGCTAAGTTGCCTAATCTGAGCTTGAGTTGTAATCGTCCTGTCCCAGCCTCCCAGAGAGCTGCGGTTGTGCCCACACACTACCTTGCCTGGCTGTCCATTTACTTTTGGGACCTCTCTTTTCTGTTTTTCTTTTCTTTTCCTTTGGACGTAACAATTTTGTGTGCTTTAGTTTGTTCTGTTTGCTCACCATTTTTGCTATTGTGTCTAGTTTGAAGAGTTTCTAAGGCTCTAGAAATTCTTCAAACTTTGTTCAAGGGCTCCTTCCTATCCCAGTTGCTGATAAACTTACCAAAGCTTCTTTCTGATATTGTAGTCTGCATTTAAATCTCTCACAGCTTCTGAGTGTCTGCTGACATTTCTCTTCTTTTCTTGGCACAACTTAGATTTCTGTGATCTCTTTCCCATTTAATTTCTGTTGAAATTTCAACCTACGGTTTCAATATCTGGATCATTTGTGCCATGGACCAGAAGAAACATGTTTTGAAAAATCTGACATATATGGAAAAGGGAGTGTAGGGGCCAGGGAGATGGCTCAGTGGAATAAGCGCTTCCCTGGCAAGCGCAAGGGCCTGAGTTCAATCCCTGGTTCCAAAAAAAAAAAAAAAAAAAAAAAAAATAGGGAGTGTAGTCAGAATATACAAAGAGCATCCATGATCCAAGCACGAGAGATGCCTCACTTGAAAATGGGCAGAGAGCTTTGATATTTTACAAAAGAATGTGCAGGAACAACAAATGAACACATGTGAAAAGGCACAACTGGAGGTGGGGAGACATAAGTTAGCCATAAGCCCCTGCATGCCTGAGAGCCCGGCTAGCACGAGATGCGTTCTCAGTACTGACTCCTTGCAGCATGCGGAGCACAGTCTCCTTGTCGGAAGTCAAGGCACTGTAGATGGTTTAGGGAACAATTTGTCAGTTTCTTATAAGTGCTCAGTTAATGTATGATGCACTAGTTTGTCATAGGTATTTGGCCAATGAAATGAAAACATGTCCACACCAAAACTTGATGACTGTTTGTTTTGGCTCCATTCATAGTGTCTCTGAAATGGAAGCCACCCAAATACTTGAAGTGTGAGCAATATGGGGTAAAATTCAGTGTAGTCAGTAAGAGGAGTGAAGGAGCCAGGGATCCGTGCACTAGCAGGAGTAAATTCCGATACCACTACACCAGCAGAAAGGACACGCCTGGAACGCTGTGTGCTGTGATCCCATTGTGCAGTTTGTGCTATTCTGGAAGAAGCACAAATTAGTGAAATCAGAAATCAAATCCAAGGCTCCCAGGGCCTGGGCTGGGAGCTGAGGAGAAAGCATGAATAGGTTCGGGAAGGATTCAGGGGCGGTGTGGGTTTCCTACGTATCAATGCTGAGCATGAGCGCATTATTAAACTTTCATTGAAAAGTAACCATAAATAAAATTTATTTTTAGAAAAAAATAAATTTACAGAAAAACGTGAAAGAGGTAAGAGGCCAGACACCCTGCTCCATGATGGCGCCTTAGTGTGCGTGTGTGTCCATTAATGACGCTGGAGAAGTCCACCCCTGTTTGGATGCTGCCCTGCTGTGTCCTCCTCCCCTCCAGAGTCCACCAGGGTCAACCCCGTGCCCAGCTCTTAAGTGTCATGTGCATCACTTGGATCTGGTCATTTCCAGTTTTAAACAGGTTGCAATTTTGTCCTGAAGCTTTTTTTTAACATTTTGCAGATTTGTTTTAATAAAGAGCATGTGTTTTTAGAAAAATCATGAGAATGGCTTGTAATTAAAATATGAAGCTGTAGAACCACAGCATGGTGACAGTGAGAAGGTGTCACCTGACCCTGCATGAGCAGGGTTCTCTCTTCTTCAGTTACCCGCTTGACAGCATGCTTCTCACACACACGCACTTTCCAAATGTCAACATGTACACAGCGGATACTAAGCTTTTGGGGGTGTAGAAAATACCTTGGCATGAAGTATCCATGGCACACAGCACATGTACCTGTGCTATGTGGATATTTTTCAATCTTTTTCTTCACCAGGAAATCGGTGTAAGATTCCACTGTACCCTACAGGTCACTTTGTAATGGTGCTTACTGTGCAAGCACGTGTTGTATTTTGTGTGATTCTGAATTCAGTGTCTGTATTAGAGAACTTCACTTCTGAGATAGGCAAGGAGTGGGTTTCACAAGTGAGTCTCCCCACAGCCTCATTCCATGGCCTGTATTTATGGCGAGTAAAAGCAGTCCCTAGTATTGCTTCATATGCATATGGCTTTTCCCCCACGAAACACTGTTGTTTACTTTTTTACTTTGGAAAGAGTAGTTATTATAGGGGATGCCTCTTTTCCACTCTTCTTTATGATTTATCCTAAAATATTCCTGATGCATTGCAGTGTCACCCCAGAGCACAACAAAATTCTTCTGACCCGTTTGTTCCAAACCTTCTTGCGTCATACTTGTAGTAACCTTTCATGCCTTTTATATTTGCTGGCAAAGATGAGCTTTTGGCTTACCGCTTGTGTGCCACTTACTGTTACAATTACTGTGGCAGCAGTGGAAAGAATAGCAAGCCAGGAGTGTGGGTCTTTCACACAGTAGGAAGCCTTAAGAGAGATTTACCAGGTTAGCAGAGTGTAGCAGAGTTTGGCAAACTACTGGATTTATTTATCTTTAAGTAAATTTTGTTAATAAATGAAAGAAGAAACCTCTTTTAATTCCAAAGGCCAGAAGTGCCTTAGAAGGTCTAGGCCATGTCTGCTGACCCTGCTCGGGGTGCTCTTCGCTGCTGGGGTGAAGGTGGAGCTGTCCCAGGCATGCAGGCTCCCTCTTCTACTTCTGTGAGGGCTCTGGAAGTTTCTCTTTGACAGTGGTCTCCTCAGGAATGTGCCCAAGATTTTCTCCACTGTGTGAATGTGAAATTGTTCAAGTTAAGGCCAGATGTGGAAGTCCGCACGTCCATCCAGCAGAGCATATCTAAGCTTCGGCAGGGTGTGGCTGCAGTCAAGTCATGGGCTTGGCTTTAGATGGAGAGTGGGATGCAAGACACCCCTCCAGGCCCTCTTAGGAGATGAGGACCGGGCTTCAGTGCCTCCGTGGAGCTTGCAATCCTTGACCTGTCCCAGGGATGGGCTCCTGGGATTCATGACCTGGTCTCTGTGGTCAGCGCTGCTGCTTCCCTGTCATTGCTGCTATCTCCACATCCCCACTGAGACCAGCTCGCAAGCAAGAAGCTGCTGCTCCATGGGCCCAGGGAGCCAGGCAGGATGCTTCGTCTGAACTGGCACTGCTCTACCCTACTCCTTCCCTGCTCCACACTGGGAAGGGGCTGCAGGACTTGCTGGACACTCCTGGGTGGTGGTGTGAGCACTGGGGGCCTGGGCAGCAGGACACAGCTTCCAGAGCAGCACAGGTCTGCTGAGGCCCCGCCAGCAGTGTGCCCCCTGGGTGGGGTGCTTGGGGCTGGCCACATCATGCAGGGACTGAGCTGGTACTTAGAATCCTTGTGGCCCCACTGGTCCCTGCCAGGCCTGGGGTAGTGCAGGACCCAGGCTTGCTGTGTTCTCCCTGGGCTGCCTAAGGCAGGCAAGCTGGGACTCCAGGGATGCTCAGATTTAGTCACTGGAAAGTTACCTCAGACAGGAGAGTGATGCTGCAGACACAGAGGCTCTGCTCAGAACTCCAGCTCACTTAGATGTCACGGTGGCCCATTCCACTTGTGCCCTCAGCCTGGGCCCAGGTAGCCCTAGAGTCCCTCGTCCATGAGCCACAAGGCGCGACCCTGCAGTCAGCCATGGTGAGCGCTCCCTGTGCTCCAAAGCAACAGTGAAGCTGCACCCCTGCACAGTGCCAGAGCCGGCGGGCTTTACCTTTCTCTCCTTGGTCACCCTAGTAGCAAAGAGTAGACCTGAGATACCTGAAAAATCTCTTTCTGAAAATGAGAGAGACCAATGGTAGGAAACTTTGAATATTAGAATTCATATCAAGTGTATAGTGTCACATGCCTCTCAAAATGGCATTCTGGAGGCTGAGGCAAGCAACTGCAAATTCTAGCTCAGCAACTTCCCAACTTAGTGAGACCTCAAATAAAAAAAAATAATAAAGATGATAAAAACAATGGGGATGCAGTTCAGTGTGAAGACTGTGAGTTCAGTCTACAGTTTCAAACACATAATGAGAAATTCATACTGAGAATTAATTAAATAGTCCATGAATTTGCAACCCAGATAGTGTGAAACTTCAGATATTTTCATGTGGGGTCATTTTTATGTAGGCAGAAACACTGATACGCATTACATGGACACATGGGCCACTTCCTCGTCGGGGAAAACCTCTGATTTGTGGAGGGCACTGTGTAACTAGGGTCTGTTTCGAAAGGGCCCTGTATCCCCTGTAGAATGGATGAAGAAGATGAGCATGCACCTGAGGATTTTGTCAGGCTTGAGAAGCATGCAGACCTGTCTTCTGCAGGAGCAGCGATGGCACTGACAGAGACTGTGCCAAGTGAGATGAGCAGAAGCACTCGTGCCCTGTGCCTGTCAGGCTGGGCACGGAGGAGCGATTGAGAGGCATGGACAGGCATGGAAAGGCAGGCTGGGTCTGCTTGGCACACCCATGTCTGTGTCCAGGGCAATGCACATCATTACCATGCGCATCAATAAGAGCCAAGAGAAACAAGAGTGCACCAATCACATCCCTGCTTGCCATCATCCATAGCTCCAACAAGCTTTTGTAGAGCTCCTTATGTGAATAAAAGCATGCTCTGTGCAGCTGGATGCCCCCACTGCTTGCCTTGCTCACTGGGGTCCACAGTGCTGGTGTGCATTTCTTGCTATGTGGATTTTGCCTCAGCCCTGATATTGGAGTATAGACCTGTGGAAGCCCCATCTAACAACTTTGGCCTGGGGATGGGACACCTTGCTCTCTGGGCACCTCACCAGTCCATCTGCAATGAGTTTCTGGTTTCATTTCCCTTCATTTGGATGAGAAGGTGCATTACCTTTAGATTGGCTTACTGGAAAATCTGCCTCCTGAAAGGAAATCTCCAGACCAGCATGTCCACGTTGGGGTCATGGCCAGCTGTGTGGTCACTCCTGTAAGCCTGAGGAGCTACCTTCCACACAAAAGAACTCTGAACTCAAACCCAGGGCAGCACTAGCAACACTGTTTGGGGTGGCATAGAAGAGCCCAGAGTCGTTTGCAAGGTATGATTATAGCCATGTGCATTCATACAAACACAGGAAGCAGAGGCATGACTGACTGTCTTCTTGGGGTAGAGATGGCACAGAATACACAGGATAGTCCCATTTTCCGTTCATCATGCCTGACAGACAGCTTGCCCCCAGGAGCATCTTGAGCCAAGGGAAACCACATATTACCGTCTAGTGAGGCAGGGATTGTGTTAACAAACTGGCAGCAGCAGCTGTGTGTACAGAGCCCGTTAGCCATTTGTCAACAGCCAGTGGTGGTCAGCAGCGGCGCTGTGCTGTTGCCATGTCTGCAGGAGATCAGCTGCCTTCCTCACTGCCACAAAGCTGGAAAGCCCAAGTCCTCAGGAGGAAGCAAAGATGTTCCTAGCCAGAGGGAGGCAGGGCTCGGCTGTGAGGAATGCATGGCACCCCACCCAGCACCCAAACAGGCCAAGAGCAGCTTGCTGGTCTTCACAAGCCAGCTGCCTCAGCCCACGGAAGCCTTGGGGAGGAGGGTGGCTGAGATCCAGGTCTATGTGCAGAGGAGGCCATGCGGCCCAGAGAGGGAATATCCTCGCTTCATGGGCAGTCCTCCACAGAGGAGCTCCAGGGCAGAGTCTGTGTGTGCCTGTGTCTGTGTGCATGTGTGCACATGCATGGGTTTCCCTGTGCTTGTGTGTATGGTACTAGGGGTTGAACCTAGGGCTGTCATACTAAGCTAGGTCTACAGCCCTTAAAAAAAAAAAACACCTTATAGTTCTACATAGAGCCCAGGAGGGGCTCAAATTTATGGTCCTCCTGCCTCAGCCCCCCAGTGTTTGGGATTATAGGAGTGAGCAGAATCGCTTGAGTTAGCTGGCCCCTCTGTAAGGACGGACACTAATAAGTCCAGGATGTGGCTTTCAGCAGAGGACGGCTTCTTATCATCTGTTACTTCAGTCATCTCTGTTGAAAGTGCACATTCCCAACTCTAGGGACAGCAAGAAAAGAGGGAGGGACCGGGCTGGGGGGACAGCTGCCCAAAGGGCCTGTTGGGTGCGGCTGAGGCTAGGGTCCTTACACATGAAGGAAAGTGATGTCTGTCTGTCTGTTTGTCTGTCTGCTTCTTTAAACATTGCCTTCAAGGAATCTGTGCTCCTGTTTTCATGAAAGATGGGGAGGGTGCTAGTGGAAAACTACATTTTTGAATACCACATTAAAGTGAGAAGAAAGAGAAGGAATTCGATCTGCTGAATCTTGACAGAATGTGAAAACCCACAGCACTGGCACAAGAACAGACCGGTGGGCCATGGAGGTGCGCAGCGCCTGAGGGGCAGCTGCTTGAGGGAACCCAATGTGCCATGCTGAGTAGGGTGGCCACTCCCTGGGTCCACTGGAAGCAGCCCCCAACTCATGGCACAGCCCCCAGGTGAAAGGGGACTTCCAGAGGGACAGAACCAGCATGTGAAAGATAAAATTACAAAGTTAGTAGAAAAGAAAACAGAACAATATCTTTGTAACCAGGAAAATTTTAAAAGGAAAAGGCAAAAGTAGCTACGCCTGCATGGAAGGTAAGCTGTGGATTTCTCTTCTGCTTGCTTTTTTATTTATTTATTTATTTATTTATTTATTTATTTATTTATTTATTTATCTTTTTTCAAATCAAATTAGCAGGACATATTCAATAATAATACATTTCATATTGTTTTCATAGTGGTTTTTTGTCGACAAGGTCCATACATGATATTCTACTTACAAACACTATTAGAGCAGATGTTTCTAATCAATGAATTAAGAGAATGTAGCTGTATACTTATCATTTTTTAAAGCTCAATTATACTACAGTTTCAATAATTAATACTTTCTACTTTGTTATCTTCCTAGTGGTTGTCCATAGTACAAGAAGCTGATAGAATATCCTGTCCAAGCACTATTAGTGCAAATCTTGCTTCTCGTAGAATTATGAAGAAGAGCTGCATATTTATCCTAACCATACTGTTTACAGAAACACAGAATGGTCCTTCCTTTGTAGCCCCTTTTTCTTTGTGTAGTCCTGTCAAAGATGGGCATTCCATGATCATTCAATTATTATAGGTGCAAAACAATCAAACACAGTCCAGAGGTCCACAATAAGAGTGGCTTATCTGAAGAAGTTGGTGATTAGAGCCATTTACAGCTCAGCTAATATATTATGTATGGCCTTATTTTATATAGCTCATTTTTATACTTTTCTGCTGGATGGTTAAGACCAAGATAAAGCAAGACCTATATAACAAAAAATGTAGCTTTTGTATCTGATGAGGTAAGTCAAGTCCCTTTAGGGTCTATCCTATAACCCCATACCTCACTCTGTATATCCTGTGTCAGTGTCAGCCATGTGGATGAGTCACGGCCATTGTTTGACCAGTTTGCTCTCTGTGAGAGCCTGAGAGACAGCTTTCTGTCCATGTGACTCTCCTTAGGCACACTATAGATCATCTATCACATTCCTCTGTGGTTCCATAATCTCCTTCATCAGAAAATTTGGGGCACAAATGAGTTCCACGTTGTTCTCCTATGTCCTGAGTCTTCGCTGATTTGAAAGGCTAGGGCCAAAATGTTGGCTGACCTTGTAGCCCTTCCATTTCTCCAATTTTTTTGATCTGTGAACTTAGGTTGTGAACCATCCAGAAGAGAAACTGATTAGTACTCTGCAACATATGCCGTTCAGTTTGCCCTATCTGACTAAATTCTTTTTAATTGTTGTTATACATTTCTATTTGTATTTCTTCTTTGATTTCTTATACTAGGGAGACTATACGATATTTGCACATGTGTGTGTGGTTTATTTCACCTATGAGTATATGTTCAAGTGACATCCACTTCAATATGTATGCTTCAAGTTAATCATTCTTTATAGCTGAGTAAGAAATAACACATCTTTTTCAACCATTCCTCATGTGATGGGCATCTTGGTTGTTTCAAAGATTTTTCTCTCAGAAATTCTGCTGCTATAAGCATAGGTACGCATATATCACTATGACATGATGTTTTCAGCTCCTCTGGGAAAACTCCCAGTAGGGGGCTAGCCGGCTGGAATGGGATGCCCAGTCCTACCTCCACACTGACCTCCACAATGGTTGCGCCAGTCCACATTCCCACCTGCAGTGGAGAAGTGTTCCCTTTTCCCTACATCCTCTCCAACATTGGTTGTTTGTTGATTTCTTTATGATAGCCATTCTTTCTGGAGTGAGATGGTATCTCAGTGTTGTTTCATCTTGCATTTCAAGGATGGCTAGTGATGTGGAGCATTTTTTCATATATTTATTCGCTTCTTTAATTTCACCCTCTGAGAAGAGTGTACTCATCTCAGATGTCTATTTCTGGATTGGGTCCTTAAATTTGAGAGCCCTAATATATCTTAGTTCTTTATATATTCTAGAGAGCAGACCTTTGTCTGAGTGCTTATTAGTTAGGAAATTTTCAAAATTTGTGGATTGTCTTTTCACTTTGTTGACAATTTCTTTTGATGTGCAGAAACTGTTCAAGAAGAGTTGATCCCAGTTGTTAATTCTTCCAAGCATTTCCCATGCAAATACATGTTTGTTCATGAACTTTTTGCCTATATATGTCTTCAAGAGTTTCTCCTACTTTCTCTTCCAGGAGATTGAGTGTTTCTGTTTTAATGTTTAGATCTTTAATCCCTTTTGACTTTAGCTTAGTGCATGGTGATAGAGCTGGGTCAAGTTTTAGTTTTCGTCATGTAGAAAGCCAGTTTTTTCCAGCACTATTTGTTAAAGAGGCTATCTTTCTTCCAGTAAGCATGTTTGGCCCCCTTGTCAAAGATCAGGTGGCCGAGTGTGTTTATAGAGGCCTCTGCATCTTCTAATCTATTCCATTGATCCTCAGGTCTATTTTGTTGCCAATACCATGTTGATTTTGTCACAGTGGCTTTGTAGTATAATTTCAAGTCAGAAATTGTGATGCCTCCTGCCTTGTGTTTGTTGGCCAGGATTGCCTTTGCTATTCTAGGTCTTTTCTGCTTCCAAATAAATTTTAGGATCGATTTATCTAGGTCTGGGAGATATGTTGGTGGCAGTTTGATAGGGATTGCATTAAATCTGTACAACGACTTTGGGAGTATGGCCATCTTCACGATGTTGGTTCTTCCTATCCAGGAGCAGGGAATATCTCTCCATTTTCTCAAATCCTCTACGATCTCTTTTCTTAGGGTGTTGTAATTTTCTGTGAAAAGATCTTTGACTTCCTTGGTTAAGTGAATTCCAAGGTATTTCATTTTCTGTGGTGCTACTGTAAAAGGTATTATTTCTATAGTTTCCCTCTCAGTGTGTTTGTTATCTGTGTAGAGGAATGCTATTGACTTTGAGTACTGACTTTGTATCCTGCTATGCTACTGAATTTATGTATCAATTCAAGTAGCTTCTAGAATTATATGAGCCATAGGGATGTCATAGATGGTTTTTATCAAATTGAGGTAGAGGCCATTTATTCCAATTTGCAGTAGGGTTTTTGAACATGAATGAGTGCTGGACTTTGTCAGAAACTTTTTCTGCATCAATTGAGATGATCATGTGGTTTTTAGATTTCAGTCCATTAATATAGTACTTTATTTATAGATTTGCAAATATTGAACCATCCTTGCATCCCTGGGATGCATCCTACCTGGTCATGGTGTATGATCTTCTTGATGATTTGCTGTATTCTGTTTGCTAGGATTTTATTGAGTATTTTTGAGTCTATGTTCATGAGGGAGATTGGCCTGTAGCTCTTTCTTTGTTGAGTCTTTCCCCGGTTTTGGGATCAGTATAATACTTGCCTCCAGAAATGATTTTGTGAGGATTGCTTCCTTTTCATTTTCACTGAAGAGTTTGTGGGGTATAGGGATTATATCTTCTATAAATTTCTTGCAGAATTCAGCTGTGAATCCATCAGGACCTGGACTTTTCTTTGTCGGCAGACTTTTTATTACATTTCATATCTCATTGGCTATTATTGGCTTATTTAGAGTTGTTGTATCTTCTTGATTCAGTTTGGTAATTTGTACCTTTCAAGGAATCTGTCCATTTCTTCTGTGTCTTCTATTCTGTGAGCGTAAAGATTCTCAAAGTAGCTATTGACAGTCTTCTGAATTTCCACTGGGTCTTGATGATTTCAACCTTTTCATTCCTTATTGCTAGTGTTTAATTTTTTTTTTCTTCTTTTTGATGAGGTTAGCTGGGCTTATCAACTTTATTTTGTCTTTTAAAGAACCACCTTTTTGAGTTGTGGATTCTTTGAACTGTTTTCTTTGTCTCAATTGAATTAATTTCTGCTCTAATGTTTATGATTTCTTCCTGTCTTTGGGCTCTGGGTTTGGTTTGCTCCGCCTTTTCTAGATGTCAGAAGTCCAACATTATGGTGTTTATTTGTTCCCATTCTGTTTTCCTAATGTCTGCGTTCATAGCTATGATTTTCCCTCTGAGAACTGCTTTCATCGCATCCCGTAAATACCAGTAAATTGTGGTTGAATTTTCATTAATTTCATCTGTGACCCACTGATTGATGAGTAGGGTGTTGTATAATTTCATGAATTTAACAGGTGTTTTCTGGTTTCTTTTGTTGTTTATTTCCAGTTCCATTATATTGTGTTCAGATAATATGCATGGGATAATTTCTGTTTTCTTGCATGCACTTAAGCATGACCTATGGACTAGTATGTGGTCTATTTTAGAAAATGACCCTTGTACAGATGAAAAAAATGTGTATTCAGCTGTGGTTGGGTGGAATATTCTGTATATGTCCACCAGGTCCATTTGTTCCAAGCTCTTGTTCAGTTCTGCTACTTCTTTGCTAATTTTTTGTCTGGTTGACCTATCTTTTTGAGATAAGGGGGTGTTAAGGTCTCCTGTTAAGATTGTGCACTTGGATATTACATTTTTCATGTCCATTAAGATTTGTCTTACATAGTTGGGTGCTCCTGTGTTTGGTGCATAGATATTTATGAGGATTACCTTGTCCTTTTGAATTTTTCCCCTAACCAATATATAGTGGCCTTTGTGGTGTTTGATCGTTCTTGGTTTGAAGTTGAGACTGTCTGAGAACAGAATTGCTACTCTTGCCTTTTTCTAAGATGCTGGGGCATGTAGTATTGTTTTCCATCCTTTTTTTTTTTTTCTTTAGGTTTTTCTTTTCTTTTCTTTTTTTTTTTTTTTTTTGTACACAGGGTCTCACTATGCAGCCCACATTCATAGTGATCCTCCTGCTTTCTGCCTCCCTAGTGCTGGGATTACAGGCGCGCGCCACCACACCGGGACTCCATCGCCGGCTCAGCGCACCCGAAGGTGGGGCTGGCACGGCAAGCGGAAGCAGGGATTGAACTCTCGCTGCTCCGCTTACCTAAGCAAGTGCTTAGTCCGCTGAGCTATACCGCCAGCCGGCCTTTGAATTTAAGCCTATGAATGTGTTTTTTGATTTCTTGTATATAGCATATTGTTGGGTTTTGTTTCCTAATCAACTGTGCCAGTCTATTTTTCTTAATTGGTGAATTGGGTCCATTTACATTGATGGCTATAATGCAATGTATTGACTTATGATTGTCATGATATTTGCCTTCTGTTGTTTACTCCCTTTTATCCTGTGTTTAATAGTTTTCCTTGTTTAGTGGGTTCCTTCCATTCTCACTTGTGGAGTGCTGGTCATTATGGTCCCTCTCAAGAACATCTTTCAGTAGTCTGTGTAGGGATGGCTTTGTCATCATGAAATTCTTTAGTTGTTCTTTGTTGTGGAAGTATTTCACTTCTCCATCAAACTTGAAAGAGAGTTTTTCAAGGTGTAGTAGTCTGGGCTGGAATTTCTTTTCATAATGGACTTAAAGAACTCTGCTCCATGTTCTCCTTGCCTTCATGGTTTGTGTAGAGAAGTGGGCTGTAATTCTGATGGTTTTTCCTTTGAATGTGATCTGCTTCTTTTCTCTAGCAGCTTTCAGTATATTATTCTTGTGTTGGATTTCTGGGGTCTTGACTATTATATGTCTAGGTGTGTTTTTAGTTCGGTTGAAGTTATTTGGTGTTCTGTATGCTTCGGTTACCTGAATGTTAGATTGTTTCCTCATATTTGGGAAGTTCTGCTATTACTTCTGCCCATGTTCATTTTATATCATTTGTATTGACTCCTTCATTCTCATGGATGCCAATTAATCTCACATTGTTCATCTTGGCATCATCTTGCAGGTGATAGATTACTTTTTCCTGCATCCTAGTTGTTTTTAAGAGATCTTTTCTCACCTTTTTACTAGCTGCGCCAGCATCTTCAAAATCTGAAACTCTGTCTTTACCTTTACTCAGATGGTTTTGTAGACTTGTGATTGAGATTTAAATTATTCTATATCTTCTATATCTCTTTGACTCTGCTTCATGTAATCTATTTCTTTTCTGTATTGCTCATTTCAGGAATCCATCATATTTCTGATCTTTATGTTTTTATCAATGTCTTCTTTAGAGGTAGCTATTAATTCTTTTCTGCAGAGATTTTTGCAAATTGGGTTTCCTCTGTATACTTCCAGAATTGATTCTCTACTTCAGATGCTATGATTTCAAAAATTCTTTTTTTATTTCAGAAATCATTTCTGCTTTGAGTTCCTCTTTACCTTTCTGCTGTTTTTTCTTTGCTTGTGACACTGTTAATTCATATGTTTCAGCTGAACTAGTGTTCTCTGCACTTGTTCTGGGTGGGCATTGGGTTTCCCCATATGTTTCTGTATTTGATTCATGATTTCAGATGCTATGTATTCAAAATTTCTTTTTTTATTTCAGGCATTAATTCTTTTCTGAGTTCCTCTATACCTTTCTGCTGTTGTTTCTTTGCTTCTGTCTCTGTTAATTCATTCATTTCAGCTAAGCTAGCATCCTCTGCACTTATTGGTGGACTCAAGGCCTGAGATTGCATTTTGCTCCTTGTCTTTGTCATTTTGTATAGCACTGACCTCTGATCTTTGGTGTAGAGCTTTGGTGCAGTTACTACCTTAGTGCAGTATGAGATTCATGTCCCAGTCTATTAAGTTTGACATTACCCAGTTATGCCTGCCCTGGATCTAGCTGTTGTGTTCAGTTCCTTTTTGCTGCAGCTCTTCGGTACAGCTGTGAGCCTGTGGTTCCCCTCTGTTGTGTGCCTGGTCCAGGGAGCACTGGGGAGCACAGAAGCTCTTCTACACACTCACCAGGCCGGACAAGGGTGGATCGGTGCTGGGAGAGTTGGAAAAATTCTCACTAGCTCAGAGGTCTTGGGGGCAGGGGTTCCAGGGGGTTTCTGGCAGGCCAGTCTGGGGTGTCTCAGACTGATTGCTTGCTTGGAGGTCTTGGGGGTAGGGGCTCCGGATGTCATGGCATGCACAGGGAGAAGCCAAAGGTTCTCGCA
The DNA here is from genome assembly GCA_004027165.1 of Ctenomys sociabilis. Taxonomy (NCBI): domain Eukaryota; kingdom Metazoa; phylum Chordata; class Mammalia; order Rodentia; family Ctenomyidae; genus Ctenomys; species Ctenomys sociabilis. The sequence continues at coordinate 26,903 of PVKA01012701.1, read as the reverse complement.
CACATTCACCCAACTGGGCTCGATTGGGTCAGGTGCTGTGAGAGTCAGAAAAATTCTCACTTGCTCAGCAGGCTTGGGGGCAGGGGCTCTGGGGAGTTGCCAGGTAGGTTGGGTCTGGATTTCTGTTCTGTTGAGGGGAAGTGCAGGTGACTGAGAGGTGACTGGGTGGGTGAAGGGACAGCAGCTGATGGGTCCCCGTCTAGCACCTCAGTACAGCAGGGTCCTTCACTTTTGTCCTCAGAATGAGAAACAGGCTGAATAAACTGAAAATCAACAACTTTTCTCAGATCCCAGAGAAAATTCCGCCCAGAAGGCCAATTGCCACCTAGAGAACAGGGTGGCAGCAAGGCAGGTACGAGGCCAAAGCGTCTCAGGGACTGTAGCCCACAGCAGGTGGGTGTTGTGGTGTTCTGTGGAGAGGCAAGAGTAGAGAAGGCAAGGGGCCCAGGCTTGGTCTGAGCTGAAGCTCCCCAGGTAGCAGGGGAACCAGAGTGGTGGCTCTCTGGCTTTGGGTGAGGAAGGCACAAGCAGCCTTCCTGAAGCACATTTGTTCTCCCTCCTCAGGGCCAACTGCTGGCTGAGCCCAAACTGAGCAGCAGCCCTCTGCAGCTTTTCAAATCAAAAGAAAAACGCCCAACACTATTTGCCTCTAGTCTGTCTAGGCTCAAAAGCTAGTTTATATAGGGAGAGCTGGGAAGGACACATGAAGGCCACAGTCCACGACACTGGCTCAGTGAAAGCAGAGCTGAAGAGCCTGACTTCTCTTCCCTGCAGACCTTGCTGCCTATCCACCGGGCTCCTACGGAACCCCACAGTGTTGGAATAAGGAAGAAACAGCAAAGCTCAGACTGTACCTAGGAAGGAGTCTCTAGGTATATGAGCCAACTTTCCCATGGAGGGACAAAATATCAGATGCCACAGCTTAACAGAGAACAGGTCTACTAGGGTTTACAGTTTCAGTGGGCTCAGTTGATGGCCAGCTGACTCCAAGCAGAAATGTGTGGAGCAAGCTGTGCAGATAAGTCAGACTAGGGCAAGGACAGAGGGAGGGGAAGGTGTGGCAGCCCTGGCAGACAGAATGTTCATGGGCACCGGCAGCTGGGAGGGGTGGTGGCGCTGCAGCCAGGGAACGGAGGGGGTGTTGTGCGAATCAGCACTCTGCCAAGTGACTCCAATTCTCCCTGCAGATGTGCCAGTCTCTGCCCTGTGGCAGCCTCTGTCTTGGCCCGGTGGGAGCGCCAGCCAGTCCTTTGCCAATGCCACTGTCTTCAGTTTTCCACCTTCTTCCTGCATTACAAGAACGAAGTCTTTCTCTCCTGCTCCATGGCTGACACAGTTCGTGTCTCCCCTGATCTGGAACAAGGGCCAGATGCACCTTCCAAGAAAGAGAAGCTGGGGATTGTGGCTGATGCCAGGCTGGCAGCGAGAGCTTCTGGGTCCCCAAAGGTGCCTCCCTCCCTGGGAAGTGAGGGCCTGGTGGCACCTGGCAGCCCTTGATTCCTGTGCTGGTCACCTTGGTGCTGCTAGGCGGGACTCCTTGTTCTGCCCCTCTGCGTGCCTGCAGGGTGGGGACACACCTGTTCTACACTCTCAGGCTCCCATTGTCTCCCCTATGTAGCTCCCGACTCCTCGAATGGGAGGATCTCACTCTCTTGTTGCACATGCTACTGCAGACTTGGGGCCAGCTACCTGGTGCCAGCTGTGGTTTTCCTTCTTCTGGGGCGGCCGTGGGAATGTGATGGCAACCAGCTTCAGACCTATGCAAGCCCTGGGCTCTGACCCTGGACTCCGGGTTACACAGCACCCCGCGGTCAGGGCCGCTTCCGCCAACCTGGAAGCGGGCGGGGCCTGAGGCAGGCTCTTTCGGAGGGTGTGGGCCCACCACTCCCAGCAGCTGCAGTGAGAGGATGTTGCCCCCGACCTCTCCTCTCGGCAGCCGACCTCCCAGCCCTTGCAGCTGTCAGTGCAGATGAGTTTCCACACACGCACAGTGTCCTGGCCTCGGTATGCCAAGTGACCACGATGAGCACAGTATGCGGTTACGATCCGCGCTGATGGAGGGCGATGGAACTGGCTGGGAGTAGGAACACAGGACGCCACTGTGCTTTGAGGAATGCCGGAAACTTTCGGGCCGGCGGAGGGTTCGCTCGGGCTCTGACCCACAGCTGCCTCTGCCTAGGTGGGCAGATTTGGGGAGGAGAGGCCACCAGCGGGACGCATGGGGGTCTTTCCATTCCTGCCTTCTTTCTGTCACACATAACATAGTCATTCCAGTTCCATGAATGTTCTGAGTCAGATCTGTTTTGACGTTGGGGAGAGATTCGTTTTGCTGCATTACTTTATTGATTTCCCCTTGAATTGCTTGTTCTGCTCCTTTGGTCTCTCTGCTGGGAAGACAGACTGTCCCCAGGTTGGGCCTGGGTGGACCGGCTCCAGTCCTAGCTTCTGTCCTGCATGGTGCCTCATCCTACTCCTCGTCCTGGCTCTTCTCCAGCAATCGGATGGCCATCTGCAATGGCATTTCTATTCTCTTCCCAACCTTCCCAACCGAGACTTCCATTTGCTCTTCTGGTTTGGGTTCGCAGCCTCCCCTTCTCCTGCTGTAAGAGGGTGGAGCAAGCGTGTCTTAAGCTGTTCTGTGTCCTGCAGCAGATCCATAGCTTTCCCTCAAGGGCTCGTTACTGTGTTCAGATCTTTTCACCAAATGCTCTGCATTCTCCTGATCCAGATTTCCCAATAGCTGGAGCCTGGGCTTCCGCACTGAGCAGAGAGCAGAGCGGACGCTGTGAGGGATCACAGGATGAAGCCCCGCTCTCCCTGGCTGCCCTGTGAAGTCCAAGGAAATCTGGGAGCAGTCCTGGGAGGATGGGGTCCCTATGCCTGCAGAACAGAGAAACCAGACAGAGCAGCAGGCCAGCAGTGGCCTGCATGTGCATGCCTGAACACCTGTCCACTGACTGTTTCTGGAGCCCTGGGGCCTGGACCAGGCAGGATGGAAGCCACCAGCAGGCTGGCCAGTCACAACTTGTCTTGTCCTCCAGGGTTATTTATTCCCAGAATCAGAGGCTCTTCAGGCTGACTGCCCTTGCAGCATAACTCAGAGTCCACTCAGACCTAAATTTTGGCTGTTGGGCTAGCCAGGGGCCTGGCCTGTGCTGGCTGGATGTCCGGGATCCCTCAGGCTCTACTGATGGCCCCTGGGGTGGAATTGAAAATCTTCATTCTTGGGCAATCTTCTGCTCAGAGCATGGGCAGAAGCCCAAGCCTTCGGGGGCAGCAGGCATACAGCCACTTCACTGACCACGCCCACCGGCACCTGCACCCCAGTGGGCCTGGACACCCAGTGACCAGTGGATGTGCCTTGCGCCTGTTCCCACTCTCCGACCTCAGTTCAGTCCCACCTGGCCCAGCCCAGGACTCTGTGCCACAAGGCAGAACCCACCTAGGCCAGCTGCTTCTCTTTTAGAGGAGCTCCCCAAACTGCTCCTTAAAAGTGAGCTGTGTTCAATGGGGACAGCAGAAGTTCTGGGGGTCTCTAGAGCAGACCACTACCTCCTCCTTCCCCTTCTCTTCCTGCTCTTCCTCCTCCTTCTACTTTTCCTCTTCCTCCTCCTTCTGCCCCTCTTCCTCCTGCTCCCCCTCCTATTCCTCTTCTTCTTCCTCCTCCTCCTACTTCTCTTCCTACCCCTCCTCCCCCTCTTGATCCCCTTCCTCCTGCTCCTCCTCCTCCTGCTTCTCCTCCTCCTCCTGCCCCCCCTCCTGCTCCTCCTCCTTCTCTTCCTCCTCCAAGCCCTTGGTGCCAATGTGGGCCGACCAGTGGGCAGCTCCACGTCGGACTTGGCTGGGAGGAGTGAGCTCTGTTGCTCATTAAGGATGTTTTTAAGTCTGGCCCAGTGGGAGGTTTATTTAGTAAAATGTTCTCCAATTTTTAGTAAATGTTGACCATTATCTCTCCTTTCCAGTGCTGACTCATGGTATTTTAATGGAAAATTTCCCTTTTTTGTTTGTTTTCATGGGTACTTTAATGAAAGTGGGGTGACACTTTCTACTTTTGTTTCCCAGGATGTCTTTTAATGATAACTAAGAAAAATGTGAAATTTTTAGAATAAAAGAACTTTCAGTGCTTCCTGTAATTATATCACAGACCATTTTAAACTGAAGGCTGGACGTTGGTCAACTATTTTGTGATGGAATGATTTCTGCATATTAAGCCAGCAGCAAGGCTTCTAATCTTTGTTTTAAATCTCTTAGAATCTCAGTTCCAAGACATTTTTTCCTCAGTTGAAGACTAAAGGAAAGGGATACAGCTTAAAGCTTTTCTATCAGGTTGCTGTCAAAATAGCAAAGAAGTGGAAAAGATACTTGCAAATTCTAGATTGTTCTATTTGCATTCGTTCTCAACAAAAAAGGGAAGTGCCACAGCCCAGACCAGGTTGCCAGCTGGGGGCCTTCTCAGCACCTCTAGAGCCCCACAGTGAAGTAGCTCTCTGAGCAGGCATGTGTGTCCACCCTCACTTCCCTCCCCCACAACCCGCTGGCTCCCAAGCCTGTGTGGTACAGGGATTCGCAACGAGTGGAGCAAAGCCCAGGTGCAGGCCCCACCCCTGGGCTGTACACTAAGGACACTGGAATACTGTTTCGAAATCTGTTACTCATTTTTCCACCTAATGGGTTTATCATTGATATTTCAAATGAATTAATATATACCTTTAAAAAATATTCTCAGTTTTAGGGCTGGCCAAATAGCTCAGCAGATTAAAGTGCCTGCAAGCAGGCACAGGGGCCTGGGGTTCAATCCCTGGGCCTGCAGTGCTGGCCCCGCCCCCAGAGCATGCTGAGATGGCAATTGAGACTGGGTGTGGTGGCAAGTGCCTGTAATCTCAGCTCTTGGTAGGTTGTAAACAGATGGATCAATACACGTCTGATCTGGTAGTGAGACCCAGGACACCTTGTAGACCCATCCTCAAAATACAAAAAAAAATCTCAGTTTTAATTTTGAATATAAAATGTACCACAAGATATAAACCATATAAATGCTCTCTGGAGTCCTCAGTATTTTTTATTTTTATTTTGTTTTTGCTTTAAGACAGGATTTTATTCATTAAACAGCTAAAATGTCATCTGCTTCCACAAAAGCTTTGATTGAAGTAATGACCCCATATTTGGTGAAACTGGGAGAGCTGGGTTTTATCCTTCAAACTCATGTATTGTCTTAATCATTTCAAATTTCTTCCCATTTATTTTAAAATATATCTTCCTGACATTGGTTAAAGGCAATAAAAGAAATACCAGTGACAAAACATATGTCAACCGAGAGCATGAAATAGTAGTTTCTGCTTGCGAGTCCATATACTGAATTGTACGATTTCAATTTCTATGTCACCCAGCTTTTAAGAGCATCAAGAAGTCCTGAGACCAATGGGCTGGGGGCATTCGCAGGGTCAGCCCAGGGATGGCGCTTGGCACTTCTCTCCCTCAGATTCAAGCCACCAAGGGCTGGTCAGTGCAGACTCACACCGTGTCACTCGCCTGCAGTAACCCTCAGGCGGTGCTGCTCCGAAAGGAGCGAGTGACTACAGCACTGTGCAGAAGGTTTTCTCTCCCGGGGAGGCCTGTGGCTGTATCAGGTGTGACAAAAATATGGTAAAGGCTGAAGCTGCAGATCACTGCAGTGGTCACGCTGGCCGAGTCCCGCTGACCACAGCCCCTCCTGCCTGGTTCTGGCCACTTCGATGGCCTGAACTGAGCAAACTGTTTGCCTTTTGTGGCAAATGTCGTTCTGACTTGGGCAAGCCCAAGAAGCCTCACAGGGAATGAGGCAGGCGAGGACACACGGAAGGGCTAGCATCCCTCCTTCCCATCACACGAGGCGTCCACTGTGCACAGGGTCACACCTCACAGATGCCCATGGTAGAGGACTTTCAGCAGGACTCAGAGTGCCGCAGGGGTATCCACAGCCAGGGAGGTCTGGGGGACCTGGAGGTGAGTCTTGTGCTGTGATAAAACTTTACAGTCAAACATTCATTGCACATTTTGATCCCACCTCCTGTCCTTCCAAGGTGATTGTTCATTGCATGGCCAGTAACAGTTCTTCTTCATTGACCAAAGACTCTGGTGGTCACCTCTTCTGGGACATATAGCGGTCACCTCGCACAAGAGGACTGAGCACCCGCAGGAGGCAGTGACAGGAATCAAGCTGGTCACCCGCAGGGCCGGCTCGCTCTCCCTCTCTGCTCTCTCTTTGAGGCTTTGTGCATGGCTCACTGGGCATCCCTCACAAACCAGTACCGGCAGGTACTGACTCACGCCGTGGCCTGCCAGTGTGTGCAGCTGCTGAAGCGAGGCCTAACTGCATGCATCCGGGCACTTGACGACCACATACTGAGCTGCCAGGTACAGCTCTGCCTTGGTCAGCACACAGACAAGAGCTTCTGCTTGCTTGGGCTCATGTATAAGCACGAGCGACATACGATACACAGGATGTGCCTGCAAAGCACCGTGGCGCACATCCGTAACCCTAGCACTTTGGGAGGCTGCAGCCTGGACAACTAAGTGACTTGAAAAATATTTTAAAAGGACCAGGGAAATGATTTAGGATGCTGGAAGTTATAAACCATAAGAAAATTACACAGGAAGCTGAAGGGACTATTTTCAGAGGCAGGCCCTGTGCTACCCAGGCTGTTCTCCAGATTTTGGACTCAAGTGATCTTCCTGCATCTGGAGTATTGACTCCAGGTCTCCACCAGCAGCAGCCCTGCAGGGTCCAGCTCTGCATGCAGGGCCTATGGACCCTGGCCTGTTGTATTTATCAATGAGAAGAGCCTGAGTCGCAGGCAGGAGCACAGGGAGAGAGGAGTCATCAATGTCACAAGGTGGGATGATGTCCCCGGGGAATCCCAGCCCCTCAGAGAGGTAGGGAAGGGTTCACACCACAGAGGGCACGCAGGACCATGCTAGCTGCCCTGCTGTGGATAGCAGCACAGGTGTGCCCATCGGAAGACTGTGAGAGCTGCTGAGGTACAGGCGAGGCGGCCCCAGCAAGGTCTGAATTCAGAGCTGGAGGAGCTGGATGGCGAGAGGAGCTGATCCTGCAGGTGCTCTCCCAGTGGATGCTTTGGCCCCACAGCCACGAGAGGTGACGCAGGTATCACAGGACACTGACACTGCCAAGGCACCTCGTGCAGTGTCCTAGCCCCAGAATGAAAGGGAGGTTTGTCTTTCTGTTTGCAGTGCTCTTCTTTTAGAGGTGCTGCACTTGGAGGAACTTATGAGCAGCAGGTCTGAGGGTCACAAGAAATGAATGCTCACATTATTCAAGCAGAGCGAGTGTGCACATGCTCAGGAGGTGCTGCAGGCTGGCCAGACCCCCTGACTAGGGCCTCAGAGCCCCCTTTTAAGGTTTCCTGTATCTACTCAAATCCAAGCTCAGTTGTTGGCTCTGTCTAGAGAAGAGTCAGCTGCTCGACATCAAAGGTGCAGGCATGCACGGTTCCCTGTTTGACTTTGCTTTGCCTGTTTCCAAAGGAGACCCTTGTGTGCATGTTCGGGCTCTTGCTTCAAGAGAGCCTGGAGCTAAAATTGCTGGGTAAGGACCCAAGGAGTTGAGCACTCAGTTGTGAATTTTGCCACCACTCTCACTATCCTGCTGTCAACACAGTACTTCACCTCTATCTTGGTTTCGAGCCTGAGAACCAGAGGAAACACAAAGTGCCCCATGTACCCAACAGCACACAGCAGACACCGCGCGATGCTCAGGCCCCACTGCAAATGCCAAGGCAAACATCTCCATCAGTGTGGGGCACGGTGTTGCACTGCGTGTCTGTCTTCGATCACCGCTAAAGCCAAAAGACATCTATGGCTTCATGTTGAAGAAATCCTCAAGTATTTTGTCTAAGGTAAGTAAGAGAACATTTTCCTACTTAAAATTCATCTCTTGATATCTCAAAAAATGTCCTAGTACTGAAACTATTTCATACATACTTTGGAGAAAAATATTATTCTAGTCATAACTATAGCAAATGTCATGGCAACTGTTCCCTCTGTGGGAAAAAGTTATAGTGCTTAGCTAGTAAAAAATGCATAGGAAAATTGTCCTGATGCCAGGTAGCTCCCTAAGTCTGCTGTTCCGCCTGCTGCATAGGCTTTCTTTCTGAAAACAGTCTTTCTTGAAGCCCTGGCAAGCTCAGAGTAGGATTTCTAGGCAAAATACAATGTTTTAAGGCAAAAAGAGAATTCTCTTCTTTTGGGGATTAATTGTAATTTTTTAAAAGTTTTTTTCCTGACTGTATAAATATTCCTCACCCAAAACAATAGAAAAAACTTTTATGGGACCATGTTTACATTCGTTTGAAAATCTGACATTTCCTGGTACATATTTAGGAGTTTGTACAGGTTTTTGCTATAAATATTTAGATATAACTTAACTTGTAAGCATTATGTTGACTTTTGTGTGTGTGTGGTCTGCTCAACCTGCCCTAGGGGCAGGCTGGCATGGCATGTGGTGCCAGGGATTGAACCGCAGTCCCTGCGGTTGCCTAAGCTTGCCTAGGCAGAAGCTTTGACCACTGAGCTATCTCGCCAACCCAATATTTTTTATAGTATGTCATTATGCATAGAGTAATACTAAAATTATTCTTGAAAGCCAAGTAAAGCAGGTAAAGAAAGCATGGGGAGCAAAGGCTCATGGGCCGTGGGCAGGGCCGCTCCAGTGGCGCCCTCCCTGGGCGGGGGCCTCTAAAGGGACCTCAGCTTGGGCCTGCGTGGTGCCTGTGGCGCGGGCCCCGAGCCAGCAGAGCCCATGGATGTTGGAGTAAAGCGCAGAGGAGCTGCTGCCGGGAATCAGCTCCGGGCTCCAGAGAAGCCCGGAGCCAAGGACCCATCTCGACAGGTCCTGGATGGAACAGCACGATTGTCGGTGCAGCGGCATTCTGCTGACATGCAGGAAGTGGCCAGCAAGCGGATAATGTTTTTCCTGTGAGCTGGGAAAGCGCCAGTAACCCGAAGTGCTCACGAATCAGCCGATCCCTCTGGGGCTCTTGCGGCAGCTGTTTCCTCAGAGGAGCGTTGAGCTCTTTACCAAGTGGAGCCGAGTTTTCACGCACAGCGGAGCCACACTGCAGCTAGTGGGCATCTGTGTGCTCAGCGCTCCTCACTGGGGACCCGGGAGCACTCCTGGCTCTCTTCTCTCTCCTAGGAGGGTGTCCTCTGGAAACCAGGCCCCCTTTCCAGGAACGATCCTGCCCTCTGGCCGCAGGGAGGCCTCTGAGACTCCCCCGACTTCCACCCAGCCCATGACTTGGCTCACTCTGAGTCCCCAGGGCGAGTAAGAGAAGCAGCACGGGGAGGGCAGAGGGCTGCTGCCATAGCCATGGCAAACCCTGCCCCTGGGCGCCTGGGGGTGGCCTCACAGCCTTCCATGGGATGGGGTGGAAAATCAGTGTCTATGGCTGACTCTGGAATCTGCCAGTGTGTGAGACACATGCCCCAGGTGCTACAGTGCCTTTAAACAGAGTGGAATCTAATAGAGGCATTTGACATGGTAAGAAAGCAGGGCACCAGCTGAGCCTGGAAGCACATTCTAGTAATCCCAAGCACTGGGGAGGCTGAGCCAGGAGAGTAACAAGCTCAAGGCCAACCTGGGACCCCTACTGAGATCCTGTCCCTAAAGAACAAGAGTGGGTGAGAGTTGGAAATGTAGCTCAGTCCTCTCTGGGTTCAATCTTCAGCACTGCAAAGAACAGAGGAAACGATGACTCTAGTCATTTTAAAGGTTTGCTTCCATAGAAGTTCTCAGATCCCTCCAAGGAGTATTTTGGGTGTTTCTCTGAACGTTTTAGGCATGGGGCCCCGGCTTGGATGAGCGTCACCAGAATTAATGTCCCAGGCATCTCCTTTGGGAAACACTGAGATCTTAAGGCAAGCATGTAAACACAGCGAGTAGCAGGGCTGACTCGTTCCTCTGTTAACTTCTCAGCAAGTTAGCGAAAGTCTCCAACCGACCACATCAAGACTTGTGTAAGACAGTGGATGATAATGTGAAAACTCAGTTACAACAACAAAGCGAACCAGTTCAGTTGCTCTATCTCTATGCCCCATGCAATTCTCATGTGCCTACCAATTCCTATATCAAACCCCTCCTCCAATATTAACTCTTTTTGTCCTGAATCAAGATTAAAAGCAGACCATTATGGAAGGAGTCTGGGCATCTTCTAAAGCTGCCTGCATCATGGGAAACCCAGTAAGATCCAGAGTGAGAAGGGGCAAGGGAGATCTGAGGTGCAGCTTCCAGCCACAGAAGGGTGACAAGCAGAAGGGCCACACCAGGAAGCAGGACCATGTCGCCACTGTGCGGACAGCTTGTCCTCCTCCCACCAACGGAAAGCTCGGGTCCCTCTCCATCTCTGCCCAGCTCCCTCGGCCACTCTGAGTAGAGTAGAAGTGTCTGCTCTGAAAATCCTGTGTTTTAAACTTGCTTTCTGCTTGGTTTCCATTTTTCAGGGACTATAAGATCAGATGGAGACAGCGTTTCTAAGGGCCATCATGCACGATTTCTATTACAGTTTTCTAGATCTCAATTAGGCACTATCTATTCGTAGCAAAAGACAAAACAATGCCCTTTGCTATTTTGAAAGGTGACAGCAAATGGCAGCCACCTGTGTGATAGGCATCTGCTGATTATTTCAAACTCTCAAATTTTGAAATTCTGTAACTTTTACTACTATTTTTAGCAGCAACAATAGACCCTGTGTCTTAGTTTTTAAGTGTAGCCCCTCATGTGGATGGACTCTGCACCAGCTCCCTGAGGGGAGACCTCAGCTTCTCCTGTGCATCTCAGCTTCCCACCTGCAGAGTGAAGGGACACGCTCAGCTCTGCTCCCACGGCCACGTGGGGCACGGGGATCACTGCGCAGCTGGACTGTGGCCAGTGGTCTGAGAGCATCACTGAGGTGTGGATGAGAGGCTCTATGTCCCAGAGGCATCTCAGTAGAGGACCTTCACTGTGAACACGGAAGGCTCCTATGTGGCCAGCAGAAGCGCCACAGAGCAGCCAGGCCGCCATTCTATCCCCCCTGGCTCTTTGTCCTTGGCTGACCTTGCCAGGAAGCCCCAGCAGCACCATGCCGTGAGCACCGGGCGCTTGGTAAACGTCTGTGAAGGTCGTGGGCCCCTTCATATCACCTTGAGGGAATCTTGAGCCTCTTAGGAGATCCAGCGTCCAGGGAGCCTGGTCTCTGGCTGATGGCACCACAGTGGCCACACGGCCTTGCCCAATCCTACAGGTCTAGAGTGGTGGATTGGTCGGTGAGTCTCTCTGCTGCCCAGTCACTTGACAGGAGCAGAAGGCCCTTGGGGCACACACACATCAGAAGCCCCTGGGTGAGGGCCCTGCAGGTAGGCCTGGCTCAGCAGGCCCCTCTGAGGCTGGGCCAGCCCAGGTGCCACAGACATACCTCAGTGTGTGCAGAGGGGAATGGAAGGGGGCAGCACACCAAGGTGACCCTGTCCATGCAGGTGCAGATGCCACGCAGGGCTGGGGAGTGTCCTCGCAGTAGCATGAGCTCACAGGAGCTTGGCACACCAAGGGCACATGTTGGTGGACCTTGAAAGGGCCAGCCTGAAGGGCAGGCAGGGGACAGCAAATAGCAGCTGACGTAGCTGCCAACGCAGGAAGCACGGAACAGAGACCAGGAGGTGCTGGCAGACACAGAGTCCAAGCGGGTTCGGTCTTCCACACCTCAAAACCTGTTCTCAAAGTCCCTGCAGCCGCACTTTTACCACTGCAAACTTTATCCGGTGAAGGGATGGGCTTCGGGCCTGGAAACCACGAGCACCGGAGGCTTGGGGTGTGACGGCTCTGACACTCATGGAATCTGGTAGCCCTGCATTTAGACCAGAAAGCTTGGTCCTGACACTCACTGACGGTCCTCAAGAGCAGCACAGACTGTGTGTCAGCCGGGGCTTTCAGTCAGGACTCTGAGTCCTTGTTCCCAAGGCTAGATGTACCTCTTCTGACAGATTCACTTATTCTTGAAAAGTAGTGGGGTTATTAGGATGGAAAATCAAAGACTCGAGTCAAATTAAGTCTTGGCCGATTGGTGCTGCCTGACTCTGGGTCGGTTGCCGGCCTTGTTTCCCTCCAGAACAAAGCCGAGCTACTGCAGTCCCTAGCCGGGCCTGGCACAGGAAAGCACGCAGAACTGGTGTCTCCCTAAAGGTAGCACAACCGAGTTCAACAAATGGCTCAAAACAAGACAGTGACAGCTTTGGCGCCTGCGCAGATCCCGAGTGGCCTCTCAGCCCAGTAATGCCCAGCCCATGTGGCAGGTTTGCCCCTGCTGTCCCTCGTGCTTCTCTGTTCCCTGGGCTCCTTGAGGCCTCAGGGGCCCCCAGCTGCACCCATCCCATGGAGCCTTCCCCACGGGCTGGAATCCTGCCCCTCACTGCCTGTCACTCCCTGCCTGTTCACCTTCTAATGTGCGGCTTATTTCCCCTCCTCATCGCTGTCTTTCTTGACTCTTACTGGGCTGGCAAACTGGTCTCTTGCTTCACCTCCAGGTGCAGACCACGGCCTGGCAGGAGGTACACTTATCTTCATCTCTGTTGAAAGATGGGAGATAAGTGCTTTGCTGACTGTGTGGTGACAGCTGTCAGACTGGCGCAGCTCAGTGCCCTGATGTGCATCTCCCTCGTGTGATCCTGGGCGCAGGCCCTGGCCCAGCCTGTGACACTGCTGAGAGGTGCTGGGGCCTCTAGAGGTGAAGCAGGGTTGATCTGAGTCAGGCCCTGGCAGCGCGTGCAGAGAGCAGATGTACTCCCCCTCCATCTTCTTTCTCGACCTGTACTTTCAGGCAGCAGGACCAAGCAGCTTCCTGGGCCTCCTGCTCCCCGCACAACTCACTGCTCCACCACAGGCCTAAGAGTGGTGGCACTCTCCACCGTGGATGATAGCCTCTGCAGCTGTGAGCCCAAATGAGCTTTCTGTCTGCTCGAGACCCCGCTCCCCCACGTATTTCATTATAGCATAGGGATCTGACTGAGGTGTGTGTTTTAATGCATTGCTGAGTTGTTCAAGGGTAGATGTGCCGTGATTTTGTGTGTGCAGCACAGTCTGCTCATTCTGCACGTCCCGCTGCAGATTCCCTCATCGTGTGTGGCCTCCAGGCCATCCTTCTGGCTGGAGTGCATGCCTTGTATCCAGGGAAAAGGTGCAGTGGCTCCAGGAGGCTCCACCCGCAGCTCAGAGCACAGTGAGGCCGTCCAGCGGGTCAGGGCACATCCTCAGGGGTGGCACCTCGACGTGGGCACCAGAGCTGCTCTGGGAAGTGGAGTTCACCTGGGCTCAAGTGCCACAGCAAACCTCCACTCGGGGAGACACCATGCAAGGCTGACAGGACCCGCGCACCTCGGCCCTTCTGAAGCGCTCAGGCACCTCCACCACCACCACATGCAGTCCTGAATGTCTTGCTGCCAGCCCCAGGCCACCTGGCTCTGTGTGGGTAGGGCCACCAGCTGGAACCCGAGCTGGACCACAGTCTTCAGGAAGGCAGTACACGCTCACCCTCAGCTGCTGAGGAGAGCTGCCTCTTGTTTTCATTTGAAAAGACAGAGATTTACTTACTCAAAATATCCCAAAATATCTGACTGGGTTTAATACTTAGAATCAGGTTTTTGTTTTTTGTCATTTTGAGATAGGGTTTCACCATGCAGTTCAGGCTGGCCTTGAACTCACTTTGTAGCCCAGACTGGCCTTGAACTTGTATAGCCAACCAAAGCCTCATATCTCAGAGTCTTCTGACACACACAATGCTAGAGACCTAAAATGCATCATTTGTTGGGAAAACTTGGGTGAGATCCCTAAAGTAGAGCTGCTCCCCCGGGGTCGTTTCCTGAGAAGCATTTCTGGAATTTACTCTGCTTGCTGGTGTTGCAAGCACTCACGTCGAGGCACTCACCGGATGGCCATGTTTCCGGCCCAGGTAGAGTATGGACACTGTGGTCACGGGTGCTGGCCTCACCTGCTCTGGGGCTGTGAGCCAGTGGGGTGGGGAGACAGCTGGTCGGTGGAGAAGGATCTATTTCCAAGTAGGCAAGTGTCCTGCCAAGGGGCCCTGGGCTTTGTCCCTGCTGTCCTGCTCACCTGACTCCTGCCCTCACTGCCCTGCTCCATGAGTCTCTTGGCGGGAAGAGAATGGAGGCGAGAGGTCTGCTCAGGGGCGTGAGGTGCTGGGCCTCTAAATCACAGAGGGGGATGCTGGGCTGTGTGCTGCCTCTGTCAACCCTGCAGGCATGGCGGATGCGGGCCTCCCCCAAGCTCACAGGCCGAACCCCAAGAGGGTATCAATGACCTGTGTTTTAGCTGCTTTTTCATATGTAAAATTGTGCCACTGGCTACGTGGAATGTAAGGTACAAACAGTGTATCTACCATCTTTACTGGATACGCTGTTTGTACCTTACTTTCCAGGCCTTCTGCAAATCTTTCACCTTTTCTACTGTTTTTGTGTTGCTGTGATACATGAGAGCAATCTGGGAAATGCAGGAAAGGGTTTAAAAGCAGCTAAAACTCAGGTCAGTCACCTCCTACTCCTTTTCTGCATGCTTTTCCACAGTTGAGTTCCTGAAACATCAGCACGTACTCTTTCCTCTTTATTCCCATGTTGTGTGATGTCCTAAAGTGAAAACCTTGCGCGTGGGTGGCGCCTGCCTTCAGGAGCCTGCGAGCCTCATTCAGGTTCTCTCCTGACTGTCGGCTCCCTGCTTTCTTCTCACATAATTAAAGTTGTGCTTGGTCTTTGTTGACCTTTCTGATCACATTTCTGACATCTTTATCAGTTGAGGAATCACTAGGAATGTGAATGAAAACTCTTGGAGAACCTTGTCCAACATCGCTGCATACCCCACAGAGGCGGAATTTCCTTTCAGCTTGGTCACTGGAATCCAAGATCCCTCCTCTTGCGCACTCTCGATATCGTGATAGCCGTGATGCCGTCCTAGTTTGGTGGCGGCCTCTTTCTCCTTGCAGTCTCTACCTGCACTTCTCTGAGGATAGTGACTGTTCCCCGTGTGACTGAGCACAGACAGTTCTCCTGTGAGCATCAGGCTCACTTTGGAGAACATCAGAGAAATCACGGTGCCAGTGTCGAATGGACGGTTGGCGTCAGGAGCTTGAGTGCAACAGATGAGGGCAGAGGGGCAAGTGTTCAGTCTTCTGCAGTAAGGAGATGCAGCCCAGACCAGTGTCTGAAAGGAGGGAGGTGGGGAATTGGAACAGAAGTCAAGTTCCACAGGGAGCAGCTGCCAAGGCCGAAAGCAGAGGGTCCAAGGACCTGCGAAGACCTGCGCAGCGGCTGTCCACACAGGCTGCCCATAGACTCCGGACACGGGTCCTGCCTGATTGGTGTCTTCAGTTCTAGAAGCCAAAGGCGACACTGTGGTCTCATGGTCTGCAGAGTCAGCGTGGGCAGAAGCTAGGAAGATGACAGGGACCGGTGGGGAGAAATCAAAGGAGCAGTCCCTTCCCTGACAGCCTGAATTAGGGCAGGAGGCCTACAGCCCTTAGCATGGGCATCTCTACATGGCCCAGACTCCCACAGGAGAGCTGGTCTGGGCTTCTGGTCACTATTATGAACTCCCAAGAAGGAACAAGCTGCTCCAGCCTGAGTTATGGAAATTTTGGCTCCTGAGCAGTGGGCCTGGCTTCTGGCCCACAGGGGCCTTGAGCTATGTGGGAATGCGCAGACCAAAGCTGTACACGTCAAGGCTTGCTGTGAGAGAAGGGGAGAGGCTGGGTCCTGTCTCTGTGCAAGGCCTCATGCAGCTGCAGATGCCCAATTCCCCTTTGTCTGGGCCTTCCCATCGCCCCCATGCCAACCTGGGTACCCGACCTGAACATGTGAGCTGGACTCCTGACTATGTCTTCTGCTGATCAGACAAGCACTGTGCAGGTTTTCTGAACACCTACTTGTGTCAGGGGCATGGTGTAGGAGGCAAGCAGGGGAGCCCTGATCTGCCCTTACAGTCCAACAGGGCAGGAGCCAAGGGGCACGCAGACAGCCGGTACAGAGGCGGGCACTCACTACCTGGCCCTGGGAGGCTCCCACCTGGGCAGAAGGGGCTCAGGGTGAGAGCCAAGACAATGGAAAGGGACTCAGTGGAGAAGGAGGAAGAGCAAGAGGAGTCCAAGAAGAGGTAGAGAGGGCAGGATCAGAAGGGCTGATGGGTGAAGAGGAGGGCTCCGCAGGTGGAGCAGTGGAGAGAGCCATGGCTGAGGACATCAAAGAGCAGGGAGAGAAGGTTCTTCCACACTGGACCCTTGGGGTGCTGTGGCAAGGCAGAGAGGGGCCAGCGGGGTACCCCGCTGCTGCCACCAGTCTGTGCCCAGCACCAAGCTGCATGGTGTGCATGGGCCTCCCGAAGTGCCACCCTCAGCCCACAACCGGGCTCAGGCTTCATTTGTTAAGTACCAGCTAAAAATTAAAAACAAGAAAAAGGCAAGCAGCTGGGGGCCTGGCCCCTGGGGACCCTGGGCTGCTCGTGGCTAGCTGAGCAGGGGACTCTGGACTCTGGGCAAGCTCCTGGGGCAAGGACAGCCAGCCTCCACCATGCTGGGCTCCTGTGCTTGCTGATGATTGAAACAGGCTGAGCACCCCAAAGCCCTGGTGCCCCATTCCAGCATTAGGATCTCAGGGTAGAATGTGCAGCTCCCAGGGTGAGAAGCAGTCACTGGTCACTATAAGTGGCATTGAAGGGGAGATCCCTGGACAGGGTCCAAAGCCGCTGCAAGAAGTCCTGTCCCTCCCCGCTTGTTGAAGCCTGTGGTGCCAAAATCTTTACTCCCACAGGGGATACCCAGCCCGTCTGGAGCCTCCGGAAATGCACAGCAAGTAGCTCTTGGTGACTGATGGTTTGGTCTGGCCACAGCACTTCAGAGGCCTGAACACCCATGGGTCATGGGGAGAGAGTGCCAAGGTGGCCAGGTGTCCTGGCCACCAGCCTATGAGGGCTCCACAGCTCTGTGCCAGCTGAGCCAGATCCATGCCTTTAGAAAAGAGACGTGTCCTTCCTCAGCCACTGAAGAAAGCCACACACCGGGAGCACTGCCGCGAGGGGCAGCCAGGCAGGGCTGGGCACCCGGACCCACAGCGTGCCCTGCATTCGTCACCAGCTGCACAAAGGGCCTCTAGGCTCCCCGCGCCAGCTGTCGGCATGGAACTGGCTCCGGATGAGCGGCTCTGACCGGAGCCTGGCCTGCTGCTGACTCACGCCTCTGCTATGTACAAGTCACTCTGTGTCCTGTCCGCCTCGGTGCCCCCATTGTGCGGGCTGTGGCAGGCAGCCCTCCCTGCCAGTGGAGCAGGCGGCATGCCAGGGTGCTTGCTGGGCACCTCCAGACCCTGGCAAGGCTGGCAGGATTCCTGCCCAGGGGAGCACCGTGAGGGTCGGCTTCCTCATGCCTGCGAGAAGGGCTGCCTGGAGTGGGAGCTCTCCATGCTTATGTGAACCAGCTTCTGCTGTGCCATGAAGACAGACTGAAGGCACTTGGAGGGAAGCAGATGCACCGTGAAATGCTGCAGCACGGTGAAGCTAATCAGACACACGCTGCACGGTGGCACACTTGAACTCAAGAACGTGCCGGTGGAGCGGGCAAGGCTTTCCTTCTTACTGCACCCTCCAGGGCTGAGGCGGCTGGAAGGTTCTGACATTGCTCCATGAAGTGGCCAAGCACAGTGGTGGCAGAGGCCCCATTGCTGCCTCCAGCCTGGCAGTGACCTCTCCTGACTCTGCAGGCATTCAGTTGGCCTCCTGGAACTGTCCCTCTGTGCTGCTCGGATGCAGGCGACAGGACTAGGGCTCTGTGGGATTTAGGCTGGGTATGGGCCATGGCGGCCCATCGCTTCTCCTCCACCTGGGTGGACCTGCCCTGTGTGCCCCGCAGCCAAGCTGTCCCTGGCTGGCTTGCAGGATGCTCCTGCCCTCTGGCAGCAGCCTGGATGCCCTCGTGCGTCTCCACTTCCATAGCCAGGGTGGGTTCCAGCCCTACCAGCCCCTCCCACTAACCTGGGAAACCTTGAGGAAGCAGAGCTTGCTCTCTCTTCCCACTGGGTTCAGATTGGCCATGCAAAGTTGTGCCAGAGCCATGCCACCAAGCCTGGTTCTAGACCAGGGATTAAGAACCTGCCAGAAGGGACCAGACTGGAATGCAAGAGTCTGGATGCACTGGAGGAGAGGCACACCCCCAGGGTCTGGCCAGGAGCAGGCACCCTGCAGCGGTCAGAGTCCAGGGGCCTCGCTGCTGCTCACACCACATCCAGTGGGCAGGAGCCAGGATGGGCTGGGAGGCCCCTCTGCACAGTGCAGGTTCTGCTCCACCTGGCAGGACATGCAGGGCGATGGGCTGGCCAGGCTCAGGGACACAGGAAGACACCCACTGGTTCGCAGCATCATGAGAGGTGCACAGGCCCCACCAAGGTTTGGTCAGAGAACAGCGTTTTGTCAAGGGAGGGTCTTAGACACATGGATACTTGAGATGATCTGTGTAGGATCAGCTGGGGCCGAATATTTATTAGATATTGTTTGAATTAAATATTTGAAATGACTCAACTCCATGGATTCAATCTTGTGGGGTTTTGTGGGTGGTGGTATTTTCTGTTTTGCATGGTACTGAGGGTTGGAGGCAGGGCCTTTGCCCTGAACTGCAGCCTGGCCTTGTTCATTTTGAGTTTTGAGTCTGGTTCTTGATAAATCACTGCAGTGCTCAGATGAGCGTGGACTTGACCCCTCCTGCCTCAGCCTCCCAGCACACTATAGTCACAGGTGAGTGCCACCATGCTCTAGACCAGGCTTTGAGCAAGAGCTCTGCAAACAAACAGCAGGGTGCTAGGGTGTAGGTGTGTGGGGGCGTGGGATGGGGCGCTGAATTGCAGCCTTTAGGTAGAAGGAAAGAATGTTCAAGATCCCGCTGCTTGACTGCTGAGCCCATGCCTTGGTCTGCACCAGGCCTGAGTGAGGGATGTGTGAGTGCAGCTGGCAGCCAGGAAAGGGCCGAGCCAGAGACCAGCAGAAGGAGAGCCGAGGAGCGGGGGCCACTGCCTGAGCAGCGGTCGGCCAGGTGCTGTGGCCCTGCTGCTCATCAAGAACAGCCCTGACCTGGGTGCCCGGGTCTGGTCCAGAGATGAAGTTAGAAAGACTCTGCCAGGGACCCGCGCAGCCAGTCTTAGAGGTGATCTGCAAAGAAAAACGCTCCCGAGGGACAGAGCAGCCTAAGAGACAGCTGCGGTGCCCGCTGAGTGCATGGACTTGGAGCCGCCGGGCCCTGCTTAGGTGTTTATTGTTTAAAATACCCCTCACCATGTTCACCTTTCCAGTGTTCAATGGTCTGGCTAGACACTGCCAACAGCACATGTGGACATGTCCATAACACAGCGTTCTCCCCACGGCCTGTTCAGAGCACTTTGCTAAGAAACATATGCACTCCTCATAGAACAATGTCCTGTGTCCTGCTCACTGGAAGATGCCATTTCTCTCCTGATACTTCGTGCTGTGAGCTGCCTCATGGCGTTTCAGCCCTGCGATTCCCAGCTCTTGACACAGACTCCACCACTGACCCTGCTGAGCTGGCCTCTAACAGCGCCTCACCCTGCTTTTCCTGGTTTCTGATCATGACTGAAGTTGTGCACGCACTAATTCACCTTTCACAGACACCCATCTGAGGGGCCCCAGTGCTGTGAGCCCTGTCAGAAGGGCACAGGGTGGCAGAGAGAGTGGTTGGCCAGTCCCTTGCCCACAGGATGGGACGTAAAGCACTCCGAACAGGCGCTGAGCATGAGTCCTTCCTGGTGGTGGGAAGGGGACACAAGTGAACCAGCGGTGCAGGGCAGGTGACGAGGAAAGAGGTGACTGCAGACAGGCCGGGCACCCAGCTCTGCTTTTTCTCTTGGAAGCTGCAGGGTAGCAGGGTGGCCAGGTGGAACTTTCCCTTGCTCCCCATAGGGTCCCACAAAATAGGCTGACAGCCTGCCTCTACTTCAGAGCCCTCTCACCCATCCACTGTGTCCCGTCCCACACTCCCACCATCTCAGCTCACAGGAGGCTGGGAGACCCCACCCTAAAGGGATAAGTGATGAGGAAGAAACCCCATTACTGACAGCTCTACCACCCTGAACCCCAGTGAACTGTGACCCCAGAGCCAGATCCCAGAAGTCTCTGGTTGACCTGGCCTTTTCCTTTGAAGAGACAATAGTTGTTGTGAAGTATTTGCATGTGTCCTTTGTCTAACCACTCATCTCCGAGACATTGTAGCTCTTACTTTGGAAGATCTGCACTGAGCACAGCATGCTCAAATTGAGTTTGGACCAATGAGCAGGCTTAATTTGGACTGTCGCAGGCCTGCACGTGGGCCAGTCGGCAGCCCTGATCTGGACTACAAAAGATGTGATGAACACAGGAGTGAAGCATCTCTGTGGTCCAGGTTTCAGTTCTTTCCAGAAAGTCTCCTTTTGTTTTCTTTTTGCCTTTGTTTTTGCAGCAGCCAACCTAACAGGTGTGAGGCGTGTCTCATTTTGGCTTTAATTTGCAGTTTTCTCTGGATTGGTGACACTGAACATACTTTGGTACAACTGTTGGTCAGTAGCATTCCTTCTGAAGGGTTGTCAGATCCTTACCCATTTAAACAACTACAGTTCTTTATGAGTTGTAGGAATGCAGTATGCATTTTGGGAATTAGCTCTTGTCTGACACAGTTGCACATGCAGCCTGTGACTGCAGGAACTGGGTATGAGTATGGCTGGCTCTGTCAGCAAGGTCAGAGAGTGGACCCAAACCCTCAGACCTAAATGTCAGCATTGGCTCCACCCCTGATTGTTCGTAAGCCCTCTGTTTTGCTTCCCCGAAGAGCTGCATAAACCAACAAACAGGAGATGTCACCCAGTGTCAGCCTCCTTACAGCACCATGTGAAGTGTCCTATGCAAGAGGGCTACAGCTCTTGCTTAATCTGGCTGTCATCGAACTAGAGGGACAGAACGTATTTATTGTTAATGACTTGGAGTGAAAAGAAAGCGCCTCAGAGCAGTTACCTGAGACTGCAAGAATTCCTTTGTATGGAGTTGGAATTTAAGGTAAGCTTTTAAAATGTGTGGACACGAATGGCCACTAGGAGGAAGGAAAAAATTTTAAGGAGATTGAAGAACATAGTGGTGATACCAGCCTGGTCCAGAATAGAATTTAGCTGCCCCGCCCCACACCGCACAATTGCCATACCACCAAACCCCATCAATTGGAACACGATAGTAGAAGTAAGGAGCTGTCTTCAAAAAGACCCTGAAAGGAACCCTCAGTGTACCCAAGCAGGAGGCTCTCCAGTGATAGTGCTCTGTAGAGACCTGCTCTGCCCTGCCATAAACAGGAGGGAGTGAAACCAGGCTGAGAGGCTGGAGCCTGCACAGGGCCCTGGAAGGCACCGAGGTGGTGACTCTGGCCAGGCAGATTGCAGGCCTCGGACCTGGAGGGGAGCAGCAGAGCTGTGCTCACAGTGGGGAGGACATGGACAGCCATAGGGCCTGAAGTCTCTGGAATGGGAAAGGAGGCCTTGGAGCCATCCAGGTGGGTAGCACAGAACCCAGGTATGAGGAGGAAGGCCCAAAGGGAGGGTCCTGGAGCCAGGATCCTGGAGATGAATCAGGGGGACCTGTGGCAGTGCTGCACAGTGCTCAGGCTTTCTTTATGAATAAAGCCACATCACCTCAGGCTTTGTGGTGGTAAGGTATGGTCAGATCTGGGAGCTTGTCCTCAGAGCAGGCTCACTGTTATAAGGATTTCACTCAGCACAATGCCTGATCCCCTGGGAGGCTTCTTAACAGGATGAAAGAGCAACCAAGGGGCTCTGCTCAGGGATGCTGTGAGCTCTTGGTTTCACCAGTGAGAACTTTTTGCCCAAATTTAAGGCAGGGCTCTGCCCTCGGATACAGTGAGGAACCGATACTTGCTTTTTGAGAACCAACATTGGAAGAGCTTCATCAAGATGGGACTGGAGTTTATGAAATAGGTGCTTAGTGTGTTTCTTCTTCTGTTGGAAGCCCAGCCTCAGCGTGCCGTGCTGACCTGACTTCAGACCTGAGGCTGGGGCTGGGGCTGGGCTGGATAGAAGGTGTCCCTAGGACACCGTGTGCTCTCCTGCCCAGGTTCGGAGGCATAGTGACCCTGGGCGCCGAGATGGCTTTGCTGTGGTTTTCTGTGCTGTTCTGTCCCCAGGCAGGCTCACACCCCATCCTACTTGTGGAAGCGACTGACCAGGTGAGCTCCGTGGCACAGGCCCTGCTCCTCGTGTGTCTCTGAGGTGTGCTTTATCTTCCATTTGTCTAGAGTTGAGTCAGCTTCCTTCCCAGGGCAAATTGTATTATTTATTCATGTGTGTGTTTATTCAGTGAGTACGTATTTACCAGTGATTTTAGAACACATAGAGTGGTCACTACCAACACATTCTAGTCATGTTCCAGTGGGAGAAGACAGAAAGATGGCGAGAGGGGAAGACCACAAGAGGGGAAGAGAGGAGGCTGAAGGCAGCACTCAAGCAGCGGGAGCTGTGCTTTCAGAGTAAGTGACTGAAGACGTATGCGTGGAAGGGTACGTGCAGCCCAGCCTGGTCCCCTCGGGTCAGCAGAAGGCAGAAGGGCCTCCCAGACCGGGCGACAGCCACAGAGTGGGTGTGGTGGCAAGGGTGTTCAGAACATTCACACAGCTCGCCAATCAGGAATGCAAAGACAGTCTAACACAACTGCGTATTTATCTAATCAATATTGCAGAAAAACTGCTGCGTCATCACTCACGAGATGAGTGCAAACTGAAATCATTATGTAACTACAAAGACAGCTAAATTCTAAAAGAAGAAAAAACTACAATTGCAGGCGGTGCAAGCATGCAGAGCATGGATGGCACAGGCGGTCCTGTGCAGGTGCCCAGTTGGCAGACAACCGGGTGTGTCTCATAAAGCAGTAGGTAGCCCACCAGAGGCCGGGCAGTTCCTCACGGGAGTGCTTGTTGCCCACCCCAAATAGAAAACTACGTCTACCCAAAGGCTTCAGCTGAATGCCCGTGACAGCCAGGAGCCCCAAGCCAAACACAACGCAGATGTCCACCAGCAGGTGAGTAAATACGCCAACAGCACTGCTGCCACGTGAGGTAACACAGCACAGCGTGACATGAAAGAACAAGCTATTAATACCCCAAATTCCGTGGATGAATTAAAAAAAATAGTTCTGAGTGAAAGAAGCCAGACCCCAAACAGCCTTGGGTGGAATCTTAATCCGTGGTGCAGGGTCACATTGTGTTGGGTTATGTTTCCAGAGAGGAAAATGAGCGCCAGCTCGGTGTGCCCAGGGCCGTGACTGAGACAGGAGGTGACCGCTGGACATCACAAGTCAGAGCTGCCTGGTGACTCGGACAGCAGCTAGGAAGCAAGGACACCCTGGACTGCAGAGGTGCCCCAGGCCATTGGAGGGCAGGGAGCCCCGCAGCAGGAAGGGCCATGAGGGACTGCGAACTGGTGGGCCAGCACGGGGCTGAGTTGTTCCTTTGTATTGTTTGTTTATTTTATGCTGGAGATGCCCGCGCATGTCCATATGCTGGGAATGAGAAAAAAGTAAGTGACTTAGTAAGAAACACAATTGTAGAAGACAAAATGGAGCTGCAACAATTCGAAGCTATTTAAAAAGTTTCCTTTTAATTTATTGGTTGCAAAACAAAAATAATAATGTATTGGTTTCCAACTATTCATTTATTAATGCAAATACTACACTAAGATTCCTTTATTCACCTGTAATCTCAGGTACTCTTGTTTTATTCATCCTAAAACTACCAACTTGATTTTACTTGTGGAGATAAATATAATCCACAGAAAATCTATCTATAGCTATCATCTATCTTCAATATCAAATCCTCACAAAACTAATCTGAAAGGTTATTCTCTGAGGACCTTTTCCACTGATGTGAATGAACATAGCGGCACCTCCAGTGCTTTTGTTTGTGAACAGTTTGGTTTACAAACAAAAGCATTTGGCAACAATTTTTTGTTGTTTAAAAACCCTGCATGAGGTGATCTTTCCCATACAAACACAACCTTGGCCACAACCTTGACACATCCAAAACGGTGGAGCAAATTAGATTTGTGAATCAAGGCGGCAGCATTCCTGAGGCTGAGGACAAAAGGCGCTCACGTGTGGTTTGTGGCTGAAAGCCTAGGTCCAAGGGGGGCTGCATCTGCTTGCACTCACAGAGGAGCCACATGGCCATGGGGCACAGATGCGGAGGGGCGAGGGCTCAGAGTGGGAAAGCCACGTGGAGTCCCTGATGACCTCTCAGGGCTGCCACTGCTCCAGCCCACGCAGTGGTGGCAATGGCCAGCCTGAGCTTTAGATTAGAGGGGACAAGCCACCTTCAAACCCAGCAGTCATTAATGCCAAAGTCAGTATCATCCCCCTGGGTAATATTTTATTCTTCTTGGGGCTGGGGAGATGGCTCAGTGAAATAAGCAAGCGCAAGCATCTGAGTTCAATCCCAGGCTCTGAAACACACACACACACACACACACACACACACACACACACATATATATATTCTTCTTGAAAGATTTTGACTATTATGCCAAGAAATGTAAAACTGTCTTCAAACTATTTCCTGGAGAATAGTGGTTGGGGTAGGGGGAGGAAAGAAAGCTAGAAAATGAATTAAAGCAGGGGATTTGGGGGAATTAAGCAGGAACAACTTTTGCAAGAACTAGGTGAACATGCCCTAGCCCCAAGCACTGGGAACAGAGAAGATGCTCGAGGCCCGACGCAGCCTCCGCACACCAGGAACTACGCGCTGCCGCCCAGTGCTTACGCAGCAAAGCTGTGGCCAAAATGCCGCCGACAAGCTGGATGCGAAGCCCGAGTGCTGCACATTTCTCTAACAGGAGAACCGACACACAAATGAGCAGAACAGAAGACGGCCAGAGGAACAGGGGTGGCCCTCTGTCCACGGGAGGGGCCGGGGGACAGGCTCGGGATGGTGAGAGGGTGAAGCCCACCAGGATGCGCCGCGCCACGAGCCCCCGGGGTGAGCGTGGCTGTGTGGTGCGGCAAGTGTGTGCCGACACACGCAATTGCTTTTAAAAATGGGAATTAATGTTAAAAGTAAAATGTTAGACGAAATCTAATTTAAAAGATAAATGATAAGGGAAAAAAATGTGGTCCACAAAGGGACGATAAACTTTACTAAAACTGTAACAAAAAACAGAACAATCAATTTTAGTAGATAGGGGCTGAGGAGATGGCTCAGTGGAATTAGCGCTTCCCTGGCAAGTGCAAGGGCCTGAGTTCAATCCCCAGTTCCACCAAAAAATAAATAAACAAATAAGAAATACTAAAACCTTAAAAAAATTTTAATAGATAAATATGAAATCATTCATAAAAGAACTAGTAAGCAAAAGACTATAAAAATGGAAATTAAGTTGTAAGTGGAAACATATTTAAACGCTCCTCGAGGGTTAAGGGTGGAAAAGGCGTTTCATGGACCCGACAGCAGGCTAGTGGGCGACCCTTCCATGCGCTGAGGGTTGCTGCGAAGCAAGCACTGCTCGTGCCTTCAAAATGGGCTCACTCGTTGGACCCCAGTGCTCCCGGAGAAGAGGCTGCACTGCGCTCCATGTTCTCGTGTGCACAGGTCTGCAACAAGCACTCAAGGAGCTGCTGCTGCTCCCCCAAGACGCACTGGGGCAGCGAGCGAGAGCTCGCTACACAGCGAAGCTGCGGGGAACACGCTTGCCGGACCACTAAGCGGAAACGGGCGTCTCACAACAGAAGATGCACAGCATCCGCGCCTGTGCCCGTGCCCGCGAGGCTGTGGGTGCACTCCGGGCACACTCGGGGCAGTTACTTCACCTGAGGGAACATGGTCGGCATTCACTTGCATTTTTATCTAAGGTGTGACAGCCACTCAGAATGCTACTTTAAAAATAAACCAACCTGTTCAGGGACAGGGATTTGATCCCCGAACCACTTGCAGTGCTGGGCCTGCCCCCGAGGCACCAGGAGCCTGCGGCCAAGTCCAGGTGTGGTGCTGCACGCCTGCAGTCCCAGCGCTGGGGAGGCTGAAGCAGGAGGGTCACTAGGAGTCTGAGCTGCACAGTGACACCCTGTACCAAATACATAAAAAACAAACAAACAAACTTGAATACCTCTTAATATCATATCTTTCAAATAACTATTGGGATAAGAGAGAAAAAGAAAAGAAGAACGTAACATTAGAAAATAAAAGTAAAGCCACACACTTGCAGCCTTAGCGTCGCCACAGGCATGAGCCTCTTCACCACTCCAAACGTAGCAGGAAAACTACTTGGCCGAGAAAAGAAGGGCAACAAGCTAGCTTTGCAGAGAAAAAGAATGAAGAAATAAGCCACATTTGAAACACGTCAACAAAATATTTAATGATTGATAAAATCTACTTTAGAAGGTAACTGGAAGAAAAAATATGTAATGAATCTAGTTATGACAAAAGAATAAAGCACATACAAATAAAAATTGAAGTTTATACATTTTAGAACAGCATATCATGCAGTCTAAGTCTGCACACATGTTTGTATACACAGGCAAGATGGGAATGAAAAGACACTGACACATTAATGGTCACTCTCAGGGTGACAATAGCAAAGTGATTTTATTGACTTTTCTCTGTCAATTTCCCACAGCGTATTGGTGGTGGAAGCGCTCAGGTTTTATGAAATAAATTAATTCCGTGGTACATAAATTGTTCACAGAACAGCAGAGTTATAACAACACAATTCAGTTCTAACAAGCAAACGGTGCAACTCCTTGGGGTTGCTTTATAGTTTCAAGGATCAGAAATGTAATTTAATGTTTCTTTCACCTCCCCTCT